>JAHDVE020001018.1:0-101279 GCA_022606495.2 Halesus radiatus | reverse complement strand
CACTACCTAGATTGCAAATAAATTCGGGTAGATTCTTAGAGTCAATATAGAAAGATAGCAGCCAAAAATATATGGGAATTAATTGTGCCTTTTATGTTTCATTCATGAATATGTTCATTTTGCACGTAGTCAATAATTTACTTTGCGCCTTACTTCAGCTGTCGCAGTTGGTGTATATAATTGAATTCCAATGGAATCTTAACCGAACAAGGAATACAAAACACTAATATTGAAATTTATTTCTAGAAACTAAAATCTTGAGTGCATTCAATCCAACTCGAAATAATTTACACAATTTTCGAATGCAATATGAAGTAATGGAATCACTCCTCGTGCATCAGTTCGCAGTCAGCGCGGAAACTTATAATTGAATTGACGTTGATTACCATCGGACTTTAATTAAAGCTGCGCCGAACTTCGGCTGGTTAAGCTGGTCCTCCAGATAACAAATTATTTATTTTGTCGAGCTGTATTGTTAAAGGGCATAATCTAAACTATTTCTCCGTCTAAATATATCTGATTAGGAAAATCTTTCCTGATCAAATGATGATATATAATCATTTAAATTTCAGGAATAGGTTCAATAAATACTTGTTTTTGACTCAATTCCATCGTATTTATCAGTAACTAGCTCAAGTCTCGGCGTTGCATGGGGTTTTGAATGATTTCTAGGTTTTGGTTACCTCCAATCCCTATCCCTACCCCTACCCCAACCCCTACCCCTATCCCTACCCCTACCCCTACCCCTACCCCTACCCCTACGCCTACCTCTACCTCTACCTCTATCCCTACCCCTACCCTTCCCCCAGAGGCACTTTTATTTTTTAGAGGTTAAAGTTTATAATCGATTAGTGATTTTAACTCATTTGCGTTATGTCATCCATAATAATTGGTGGCGATTTACTGATAAAAGTATCAAATTATGTTGTATACTTTTATATTACCTATTATAATATGTACCTATTCAACAGTAGCGTGCAATGCCCTATGACCAAAGCTGTGTGTAATTTTTCAAGTTCTTGTATAAATTGTGCATTGAATATTTAAAATTTGCCAATTTACTACCATTTTCTACTGATTGTTGTTAAATGAGCGTAGAAGTTCCTTATCAAACTCATAAAAAAAATCTGTGGTCTTCTTAGGTTAAAATTCGATAAGGGCCCAAATGCAATATTTGTGGCATACGTAATTAATACGATATACCTAACAATGAAAACCCCATTTTATAGGCAAATGGTTCACCAAACCAAACAAACCAGTCAATCTTGTCAAGCCTTACTAAATCAATTAAAAAATAATAACAGAAATTAATATCTTTAATAATAGAGTCAAAACATCGTTGATAAATCAGAATGATTACGAACTTGCAATGTATATAAAATCAAATTAAGATAAATTGATATTTAGTAAAACAAACTCAGAACAGTTCTCCCTAGTGAGGAGGACTGTGATTGCTGTAACTTTGTTATTTTGTTAAAATAATATGCTTTACTTACTTACTGTTCCTATAATTATCCTAATTGAAAATTATTACTAAAGTCACATACATGTAAAACCTTTAAATAGAAATTAATAAAAAATAAATTAAAAAAAATAAATTAAGAAATAAATTTAAAAATATCTTATTCAGATTTTATTTATAGGTTAAAGTTTTCTCTTGATTTTATTTCTTATTTTTTTATATGAATACCGCACAAGAGTCCCAACTGCTCCCAACCGTCTGGAGCCAGTGAGACTATGGCATCCCCAATTGGGGAATGTTGTGAGGCTGGAGGTATTTGGGAGGGGAAGGAGAAGGGGAAGAGAAAGGTGGGGAAATAGGTAAATCTCATATTTGCACTTATCATATTTTGACTTAAGACCCCGGAATTGCGTTTCCATCAGAAATTTGTGGTATTTTTTTTACATTTTAATTCTTTTTATGGTTCGTTTTCTTATGGAAGGCACAATTTTCAACCTTTATGCACGCCACTGCTATTAAATATTATTTGTAAATGTCTATGTTAAAGCCTGTAACGGGCGTAAATTAATGAACAAATATGAAGCTTTGGGGGGCTGTCTTTTTATTTATTAACATCATACTCAAAGTTTATATAAATATTACAATTCATTTGCATTTTAACCATCGAATATTTTAATACGCATGCGTTCGATTTATGTTCAAGCTTTAATGAATACTTAAATATTTTTAGAAATATAACTAAAAATACGGTGGAATGTAATTTATTGAGTACGTTTATTAAATAGAGGGTTTAATTCCGCAATCAGATTCGTCTAAGCTCAGACTCGGTTAGTTTCCCCCCAATCGCACCAAATCCTGCGAAAAGAAACGATATTTCAGTAGCGGGACGAGTCCCCATTGTTTGTGCGGATGCCGCTCCGTTGAATACCAATTTGCGCCGTTCATTTATTTTAGGAAAATAATTATTTTCGATGGGGAAACTGACCCGGGATCGAACGATACCAGAACTGGGACCGGCAATGACCCGTAACGATTCCATATTAAATAGATGTCCCCAACCCCTCAAAGGGCAATCTATAAAACTACTTTGATGTTTTTAAGGTTGGTTACAAATTCTGTAAATTCGGATCATAAACAGGATTGTGAATGGATATGGAAAGGCTTGTAGAAAGTAACACCTACCTTCTGGTGAATAGTGGTGGTGTTATACTGCTACGTCACACTCACATTACTTAAGCCATCGTCCTTGGAGGAGTTCACTTCATATGTAGAAGTTGATCCTGGCAATAATCCTTTTTGGGAGTGGTTCGTCGTAAAGGTTCTTTTTAAATTGAGTCTCGCTTCTCTCAACACACGTAGCCTCGCATGGGATGTGACAATTCTATTGGCCTTCGCAAGAATAAGTAAGAAAAGGATTTTGGAAAAAAACTATTATTGGCCAAACCAATTATCTTTTTGTAAGATAGGTACGTTTCTTCGTTTCAGATTCTCCCTAATATAATACATGTGTATCTCCCGAACATTTTTTGTCATACCATAGAAGAGTGCTGGTGATAAGAGACATTGGGACTATGGGATTATTGTATGGTAGAATCACACGTAAAATGGGAAGAATAAAGTCGCCATCTACCAGCTTAGTCCTTAAATGAATCATTCTATTTTTGATACTGACATTTCGAAGTTAAATTCCCTTATAATGATTTATTACAACAATTAAAACCTTTTTTGCCCTTTTTATTTTTGACTTCCGGTTTAATAACAATAAACTCATAATAAACTCATAATAAACTCATAATAAACTCATGATAAACTGATAATAAACTCATAATAAACTCGTAATAAACACATAATTAACATGTAATAAACTCATAATAAACTTATAACAAACTCATTATAAACTCAGAATTCGCAAACCTTTTATTATATAAACCCATTTTAAAATCATATTAATAAAAATTCAACGTAACCGATCCTTAATATTTAAAAAAAACCCTACATAGTTATAAGATTGATAAATTCAAAAAAAAAAATTAACCCTACATAATGTAAAACCAGGATCTAGCAATACTGATTAATAAAATTTGCATAGAAACATTTTTTTATCCCCGATACCCTAAAAATTGTATACTCGTATGTACCATAGTTTAAGGAAATATTGTACCAATCTGAAAATGGCCTTGGTAGACTGAAACTGGTACGGTCAATAAAAAGTTGAATAAAGTTTTAAAATGTTTAAATAATTCACTTACTTAATTATTCCTTTACTCATACACATATCGCTTCTCAATATACCTACCTTGTAATCCCGTTGAGTAAAACATTTGAGCAACCACGCATACCCCTACATTTCGTACACAAAATACTTGAATGACTAAAAGTGATAACCATTTAAAATGACCCGGATGTTAATGAGAAAAAAATTATTTCTTTATTTTAAAAAAGTATTATTCATTTTATATCAATAAAGAATGAAATATTTTAGTTAGGGGTAAAATAAATTTTAAGGAAAGGACTGTTTAGCTTCATAATGGGTTCACGATAAAATGTGTTGGAAAAATGGTTTCTCGTATCTGGTAATTATTAATAAATTTTATTACTCATTTGCATGACGTACCGTAATTTTATTGAAATTTTAGGTTCCGATTGGAAAAATTTTACTATCTTCTCAAGTTTGATATTGCTGTCATTAATAAGATGTATAAAACTGAAACAGCTCCCCTATTGTTGGGAGTCTGTGGAAACCAAACCGGTTTCTCTTAATTTATTTATTATATTATATTGTATAAGCCTTTTAAGGGGAACGGCTTCGGTGCCTGTTTCATACAAAACTGAATTTTGGATTGGAGGCCAAAATACCAATCCAAATGGAATAATTTATTTTTTTAATTAAAGGTTTTGCATGAAACAGACACTGCAGCCATTTCCCTTAAGGGCTTTTAAATATGTTGATATAAAATTTAAACAATAATAGTGATACAGGTGTAAAATGTATTATAGTAGGCACATCGATAGTATATATCTTATTAACAAAATCCAAAAACAAAATATTGAAAATATCTTACACACAAATTAAGCAATAACGTTGTCTACGCACATTTCAATATAATTTGCAACGAAGGCGAATATACAAAATACACAACACATTCACTCATACTTATGCTCTAGACACGACGTATTTCGTTAGTAATTATTGGGGATGTGTCCTATTGTAGTATTCTTGTACGAAATATACGAAACTTGAGGTGACAGCAGGAGTAAAGGCGTTTCCCAGAGGCGGTAAAGACTCTAGTAGGTATTAATGCCGATGATAATGATGTAATTATTTTATATAAAATTATTCGTATTCACACTTTGAATCGTGTCATTATTTTGAACACCTAGCTACAAAAAATCGCTCAGGCATTTGATTGTCACATTCTTAACCGTATGCCTTTCCCATTTCCCATTTAACATCCATTGAATTTAATGGTTCGGAGGTTGCGGCCTCTCAATGGTTAATAGACCATTGCAATATTCCATAAGCGTAGGAACGGATAATAAAATAATATACCTACGACACTCATTCCCACAGGCAAAGGATAATAAAACGTTTATGTTCATTTTAAATGCAATTAAATTATTCAACGGGAGACGACGGAAACTCCGGAAATGAATCTCTCATAGCTCTCACACTTTGATGAGGTTCAGGAATGCAATATATTGGAGTCAACTTGAACCAAAATAACCATCGGAAAAACAGATTCGCTAACGAATTATTACGTGTATAGTTTCACATGCACACAGGCTGCTCCAAACGGCGTGAGATTCAGTATTAGTTAAGATTAAACGAAACGTGGTACGCGTTCACAGGTGGCGCTAATTCAAAATTATTATAATAAAACACTTTTAGCACTTAATGCTTTAAAATATTGAGATAATTTATTTATAGGCGGGCGTACATACGGAATATGAAATGGAATAAATTGTTATTGAAAGTTTAAAGCTATTTTATTATTTTTTTATTTATTTACTTTTTTTTGGGAAAATTAACAGCAAATCCATAATTTTCATATATAACAATATAAACAATAAATTATGCCAATTATAAATTTTCCTCTGCTGATGATAAATACTATGAGTAAAGTGTGACAATGTAGAGTTTTTCATCAATTAGCTTAAACAATGTCAGTCGGGGGAGGGGAGGGTGGATGGGAACATAGGAGTGGGATAAAGGTAAAAAGATGGTTTAAGTTAACTAGTTTGAGAGTGGTCGCATTATGGATTTTAATTTAATATCACGTGTAGTTGAGTTAAAAATGTCAATATGGTAAACATTTAAGTTAAACGAGTGTGTAGATCTGTAGATAAACGAGTTTTGTTTGGAATTGGTTTTACAATGAGGGATATAAAAAGTAAGTGGCTGTCTGCTGTTGCGATTTGGGATATGAAATAGTAGGCGTTTGAGAAGATCAGGGCAAGATTATATACCTTACATAATATCTTCTTAAAATGTTAAAAATATATTTTTTTAAATAATAAAAAAATCAATGATTCACATTCTTTATAACCATCATTTAAAATAAGGGAATCTATTAAAATTTTTCCAGACATCAGGGGGCACCAAACCATTTGTGACTACTGATTACTAAAGTCTACGGTAAAGCTTACTTGAGATTTGTGCAGGGTAAACAATTCATAAGGGTTGTATATTATCAGAATATTGTATAATACGTCAAGCTTCGGATGGACCCAGATAACTCTGCCTTCAATAGAGCCGCTATGTACAAGCTAGTCAAGGTTATATTCTTTTTTTACAGTAAAGTTTTTCTCCGTTTAAGAACATTAGATTTAAGAAATAATTAATACCTCGTCATGGTCTTTTCGCCTGATAAAAACAAATAAAACAACACCTACATTTGGTATGAAAAAATCAACTCATTTCCATCTGTTTTTATGAACACAATCTCAAATATGTCTTCATTTCCATCTGTTTTTATGAACACAATCTCAAATATGTCTTCTCTCTCCCTTAGCAGTAAAAACATTTATCGCATATGTATCAGGAAAGCAGAAGGGGGGGGGGGGGGGTTTAATTTATGTTGTCATCTACACCTTTCGGGACGCGATGTATTTTTTTACGTCTCTGGCTGAGTGTGGGCCCAGAATCCGTTAGAGATAAGGGCTGCTCTGCGATAAAACCAGAATCACTAAATTTGTGTTACGCGTAATATTATACATAATTAGGTTACATCTTCTCAACACTGATCACATCGTCAGAGACGACACAAGGGGTGATATTTTTCTCCCCCGTTTACTAAAACATGTGATGAAAATCAAGAGTGTCTTAAAATAATATTTTGTATATGAAAAAAATCTGACAACGTGTTTTCATTCATTGTTCACCGCCAGGTCGAATAATAATGATAACAAATACAGTTAATAAACATTTGAAAACTTGGCTAGATGAAAGAAACTATTTGTATTAGATAATTAGAAAATATTATTTTTTGTTCGACTATTGTTGTCGTTTATGTTTTCATTGTATTGTATTTTTTTAAATTTCGCAGAAATAGATTGTTTAGAAATATTTATGGCTTAAGTTTTTTTTATATATGTTTTAATTTTATAATTTTTATATTTCCTATAAATATTTTAAATTAATAAAAAATATATATACGAGTATGTATAATTGTCAGGTGAATTTTAATAAAATTTCACAAAAAGTGTGTTTTTCTCTAAATGCTTCAAAATATACAAAATAATACTTACCACAGAATATATAAAACTATAGGTCACGTGACCTTTGCCTCCAGCCGTCGAAATGGCACACTACGGCATAGCTATTAATTCTGACATCAGTGGTATCAAAGTATTTTTTTGCCAGCTGTTTACTAAAATTATCATTAATCAAACCATTAAAAACATATTAAAAGTTTTGGTGTTACATTATTTTGTATGTATTCCACACCGAAGGCTCCGAGATAAATATTTTCCCTCGGGGCTTGCGTAACCTTTAGGGAATGCTTGGTAACAGGTTAGATTGTGATGTGCTATTGCTCGTATATAATTCTTTTTTAAATTTACTAAACATAAAAAAATATAGATCGGTATCTTGATAGCTACTTGAGGTATTGTCGCTTATTCCCCCGTGCCTTGCGGTTAAAAAAAAACACATGGGACATCACATTAAGTTTTCTCGGAACTACCTGGCTTATTGCCTTGAAGTAAACTGATAAGTATTATAGTAATACATCAATTATGCGTAGGTATACCACCGTATTTTTGTGAAAAGTTTCCCGAAGGGGGCTTAAGGTAACCTATAAAAATGGAATAAATTTTTAAAAAAAATCATCTTTTGTTTTAAACTTCTTACCTATTGATTTTAGCCTGTGAAACAAATTACTGTCAAATACGAATTGTAACATTGTAAATAATGTATGTAAATTAAAAAAAAAGGAAACATATCCTCTAGGAATATTATCTATGTTATATTCTTGATGTACTTTTATTTATATACATACCATTACTGTTGCTACATGGCGCTGCTCCCCAACTCAAATACGAGAAATCTTTCTCTATTGAGTTAGGCACTTTTTGTTAAATAATTTTTTTTTGTAATTTGTTATTAAGATATGTTATATCTGTACCATTAAATATTTTATATGTATTTATATAAAAAAATGTTAATATACTAAGGGCCAACACTCAAAAATGACCATAATCAACACTTTTCGTCATTCGAGAAATACCACAAATTATTTCCCAACAAATTCCATACTTCCAGTTAGAATGTTGAGGTTTCAAAAGACATAAGTCTTCGAACATTGATCTTTAAATTCTACGAAAAACATCCCAAAATGCCTGAAAATAAGTGCAGTTTGAAAACTACTGAGCAATTTTGAACATTTTACCTAAAATTTGTATTTTCTGAAGAAAACAAGATTACAGTTTCAGGATCAATGTTTTTTTTTTGAAACTGTATACATTTTCATAATTGCCCGTATAGAATTTAAAGATATTCGTACTATTTCTTGAGCAACAAAGTGTGTATTTTTGGATGCTGATCGTTAAACTTATTGGATTCCAAAGTGGTTCCTTAAAAAAATTAAATTTATTTTCAAAAACACCTTCACCAAAAACTACCCCGCTAGGGGCGCTATTCCCGTTATTTTTTATTTCGTTTCAAATCTTCCATTTATATGTAAAATCTTAGAAAAAATTACTGCTTTATAGATAATAAGTCACTTAAATTCAAATAAATTGTTAACTAAATATCAATCTGCATACAGAAGGTTCCACTCAACGGAAACTGGATTACTACGCGTTTTGTCGGATATAACTCTGGCCATAGAGTCGGGTAAGCTGGCACTTCTTTCAGTCTTAGACATGAGTGCCGCTTTTGATACGATTGACCACGATTTTCTTATCACACGTTTAGAAGAATCCTTTGGTTTAAACGGTGGCGTTAAGAATTGGCTGACATCGTATTTAACCAATCGTTTACAAGCAGTGAAGATGGGACAAAACCAATCAAAATATGCAACCCTTTCATCTGGAGTACCCCAGGGGTCCGTTCTGGGCCCTCTGCTGTTCATCATTTTCACGAATGATGTAGCTAAAATAATAGAATCGTTTGGTCTTCAATCCCACTGCTATGATGATGACCAGCAAGTTTATTCCTACTGCTTACCAGAAGAAATAGACAGACTAAAAACTCGCATAGCTGAGTGTCTAGAAGCAATAACTCGCTGGATGACCTCAAATAGATTGAAGCTGAATCCGTCAAAAACTGAGTTTCTCTGGACCGCCACAAGCAGACGTCAGCATATCATTGATAACTCCCCAATAAATATTTCGGGAAGTAGTGACATTACTCCGAAGACGTGTGTTAAATTACTCGGTGTCAATCTGGATGCAAACTTTTCTCTTAAAAGTCAAGTAAACAGAACTGTAAGTACAGGGTTCTTTCAATTGAGGCAAATAAAAGCAGTACGGAGAAACCTGCCAACTGAGGCAACTAAACTGCTAGTCAATTCGTACGTTGTGTCACGTCAAGATTATTGCAACGGAATATATGCGAGTCTCCCCAAATACCAAATTAACAAATTGCAATCAGTATTCAACGCTGCAGAAAGACTTATCACCGGCGTATCTAAATATTCTCACATTTCAGAGCATCTCAAAAATCTCCACTGGCTCAAATATCCTGAAAGAATCCAGTTCAAGCTCTGCTGGATGGTATTTAAGTCACTTAACGGAATGGCTCCGGCTTACTTATCAGAACTGTGTATTCCCGAAAATACCAACTCACGGCAGTCCACCCTTAGGTCAGCAGCATCATCAGCTATCGGCAGGTTGAAGAAACCAAAGCGCACTCCTAATACTAAGTTCGGTGATCGTGCTTTCGGAGTGTCAGGACCTAAAGCCTGGAATGAACTGTCGCATGACTTAAGAATTATCAAAGACTCAACAGAATTCAGAACTAAACTTAAAACACATCTTTTCAGACAATCGTATCCATAAATTGAAGAAATTCACCTGTAAATTGCTTAGCTAGGCTACCCGGTTAGTACTTACCTAAAGTTATTAAATAAATAAATAAATAAAAAAATAATAAAATTAAATTAAAAATTCACGCATCGGTGCGCAAATGCGTCCACAGCCCGCAACACTGTAAATAACCAAAGTGTAAAATAAATAAAAAAAACGTTAATATTTATTAAAAGCTTCTTACGGGTAATTTTATAGATATTTTCGAGTCCTAAAATTCATTTTATGAATACTTTCCAGTCCTAAAAATTAATACCAATAATTCAATAAATACCACCTTTTCTTGTGCCACCAATCATCTAATAAATGTAACATCAATAGAAAAGGAGAAACAAATAACCATTCAGAACTATCATCTCTACAAATAAAATTTTCTAAAACTGTGTTCATTTGAAGCGACCTACCAGGTAAGTATGTTTTTCTGTATCTGTTTGTACATAATTAGCTAAGAAATATTTGTACAGCGCCCTTGAGGTGATTTTTCACAAAAACGGCTCTATACAAATCATCCAACTATTATTATTATTCGGTTCGTCCAAATTCTAATGTCACTTTTAGAACTAGAGACAAAAAAAGGTCATTACTATCTAATGAGGTAGGTACCTTTTTTAAAATGTGATTCTTCGTTACAAGGCTTATTTATTGTATTTAAAAATAAAATAAAAATGTATTGAAATTAATTATAATATAATGTGATTGGTTAAAAATCTTATGTCACTTGAAGATATTTCATCAATTTTTATTTTCAAATAATCTCTTCACAACCCATTTAGGATCTTTTTACTGTGTCTTACCGGAATTCAGCAGTTAATCAAGAAGTATTTAAGCCCAAGGAAAAAGATAAGGAATCTTCCTTAAAAAGAACGGGAATAGGCCTCCAGGTCGTCTTATCCTGGCGAATGAATGTACAAACAATCTGTATAAAACTTACGCATGTTATTTTTGTCAATCCTCAACACCCACGTGCCATGACAATGCACGGTATCTTAATATCAGTCCGAGTATCGCAGCATACTCGTCGTCTGATTATCACGACCCCGAGCTGTGTCGGGGTTTGGGCCTAAGCCATTAATGGTTTCAAGAGCCCCTGGTAACCGTGGCTTAACCGTAGCCATAACTGCAGAATAACCAACCGCCGGACTGTGCGGTATTTAATACGGTTGTTACGGGGAAATATTTAATATTATCGCGCTTTACGCCTTGTCGGACATGCGGGATAATTTACACGAAGGGGACAAATAAACCTGCCTTTCTTTTTACATGGGAATATAATGCACGCGAAAAGCTAGGCACAAACGTAAATGAACATATCAGCAAAAACCGCTTTCAGATTCATAAAAGAAATTGAATTTTCGGTGCGACGTTAGCATATGGCATTCCCACTGGTAATATCTCTCCTCTGGATTTGGGAATATTTTTTATACTGAAGTTTTGCGTCAGCGAGGTTCATTCAACTTTGAAAACTAAAACCTTGTGGAGCTTACTGCATACCAAAAAGAGGTGAGAAATGTACTTACGAAGAATTACTGCTTTTACAAGTACTGAGTAGTGTAATGAAAGGTGATTTTATGACGGGAATCTTACGGTTTATCATTTGAAGTGCTCGCATTTCTCGCAAGAATAGTTTACCATGTTAAAGTTTTGGTGTTCACTTATTATACTACGTAACTTGATTAAAACGAGCACGGGGGGACCGACTAAATTTTCTTCTTGGAGCCATTAAGGTGTATTCCCATCTACTGGCACCACCGCCCAGAGAAGAACAGTACAGCACAGACACAGTACAGTCGCGAGTATTCCATTCACATCTACCAGCACCGCTCAGTGCAGAACAGTACAGCACAGACACGACAACATTAGTTGCTTACATTATATATGAACATGTTCATATTACAACGTACGTAAGCGTAACGTGTCCGTGCATGCACAATCCAGTACCGGCCGAGAACGCCGGCTAGAATATTTTGACGTTGCTGGTGGTCGCACCTCCTCAGTTAGTATGAAAGCATACCGTTCGCACGGCCGTCTTCATCAGTTGGCGTCATTAGACGCAGATATTGCTAAAACTGAGAAGATGAATAACGATAAATGGATTGCATTGGTCAGGGAAAATAAGTTATAAAATAATAATAAACATAGGAATAGGATTATAAAATCCTCAAACGTGTGGCGGATGCTATCGCTCAGTTGACAGCCGTATTCGCGACTGTACAGTATCTGTGCTGTAGTGTTCTGCACTGCGCGGTGCTGGTAAATGTGAGTAGACCTTCCTATTATTTTTACATATTCCTATTATTATATAAATTTAGCAATTGACAAAAAGGTCACCGCTCATCTATACATTCCGGAGCGCGGAGAGTAGCTGTTTTTCAGCGGTATCTCTATATAAATCAGTTAAAATTAAAGTTACATAGCTTACATAAAATCTTTACACGTAACTTTATTAATAATAACCTGAAAAAAAAGGTTTTAAATTTAAAAAAAGGAAAATTTACGAAATCGCTAACACAAGTATTTATTTCATGATTTTTCAATTTTATTATGACGTTGTGTAGCTGACTGTGAAGTCAGCCATATTCATTCGCTGAAGAATTTATTGAATCACGATTTTAGAATAGATAGTGATATTTCATTCCAAAGTTATGTTGAGGAATAACTACCCTCAAATACAGCGGCTCGATGCCTGCGGAGAGCAAGTTAATGGTCTCTTTGGCGAGTATTGTACGCATGAGAGTCACGGGACTACTGAAGTTTATCCAACAGATACGTAGGAACCTTTGAATTCATAAAATTATATAGTCAGCTTAATTAATTTTATTATTCCAACTAGAACTACTCTATCTAAAATTTTATTCAATTGATACAATAATTTCAAGACTCAGGAGTGATGCAAAAATTCTCTTGTACCTAGACTTCACGCAGAAGGTAATAATACATTTTCAGATATAATAGATATGTCCAACTGCTCGAAATACAAATACAACCAGACGATTATTGCATACATCCTCAACAATTATCAATATATGTGTCTAGAGGATAAGTATCAGTGAATGTGAGGTATTTTTTTTTAATTTTTGCCTCTGTATCTAATTATTTGGAATGGTACTTACACTGTGTTATTCCTGTATTTGTTCGTGAGACAAATAAAATATTTAGTTGTTGTATTTCACAAAGGCTATCTGTTTTGTCTATCCACGTACTGTGATGTCTTTTGCACATGTGTGACTATTGTAATTAACCAAATATGTAAAAGCAAATATAGGGCGTATATAATATAATAAATAAACAAATTGTACATTTGAGACACGTAACTTCCTAGTATTTGAGATACTTAGTATTATATGCCAATAAAGGTGAAGCGAGATATGTTCGTGTCTCGGGTAATTATGGCATTATCGGACACAAGCATTTTGGAAACAGTTCGATTATTTTATATATTAGTCAAAATATAATATCTCTTCAAATTTTTATTTATTTAAAAAAAATACGCATTTAAAGACAACATTTATAATCAATAAAACATGTGGATTTAAAAATATATCACTTTCATGTTTCTGAGTTTCCCTCTCAAAACACTCAATGCATTATAACTCAAATAATCTGTATCGTGGCCTACAAAAAACCACTAAATTGTCCATCACTATCTTGCCCAATTGCTATAGGTTTCAGTTGTAAATTCGATGATCAAATAACACGGTTGTTTTTGAGTAATTTTTTTTTCATCAATTATTTGCATTCCCAATATAATTTCAATTATATCCTAATCATAATGCGTTTAAGGTGATTAATTTATTGCAGATTTACCAAAAAATAGGTACACTTTCTTTTATTTATTACGTAGGTAAATACAATGATTTTCCTTGTATTTTTTGTTTCGTTTTGTAGGCATATGTGTGCATTATTTCCAATTTGATGAGATTTTTTTTTAAATTAGCCGAATTAATTTAAACATTTTTAAAATTTCCCCAGTTGTCAAAAGAAATACTTTGATTACGTAATATATTATACCTATGTTTTGTAGGAGGATAATGACCTCTTTGGATGTCGATTTGCATTGTATTTTAATAATCATTTACCTACCGAATAGCACCAATGAAAGGTGATGAAATACATTATAAATTTTGGATTGATTTCAAAGGGAACAATAATGATTGCTATTAGGAAACCTTATGAAACATTGATTACAAATTCATAGGGTGTTCGCGATAAAACAGGATGTGAATTTGTTCGTCAATTCTCCGTAGTTTTTTTTTAATTATGGATCTTTCAGCAGTGGAAATAACTTTGATAATTTAAATTGATGTTTTTAAATGAAATATTTGTTTAAGCAATAACTTTTTCACCCGTGGCCCCTTGTTACCGTAGAGCTCTCTCATTCAGAGTACAATTACACCAATTAAATATTATTGCTAAGTTATAAAAATGTCCATTTTAATACATCTGTTAACAAATGCCTTTTGAATTCAGAGTAAACGCCATTGAAAATATTATTTATTTAAAGGTGGAGTTTTTTATTGAGATCGTGCTCACAACATATACAATTCATGTTATTTATTTTTTTAATAATAGATTTTGAAAGATACATATGGTTCTTAAGGCTATTTACAAACTATTTGAATTTAGCAATACTACCCATCACAATGGAGAAATAATATAATATTATAGTTACAGTTGATTTCATGCACTTTAGTTTTCCCTTTAAAATATTGCATTTAAAAATAAAAGTAAATTAGGAAAAGGTCAATGCACTAGTTGCAGGGTTGAGGACGAAACTAATCACATTCATACATCGTCTCGTACATACTCTCGTATTGTGTTGACTCTGACTATGTACCGACTCAAGTATTTGTTTAATCTCCATGATGTGTTTGTTTTAAAACGAAATTCTGTTTATTTATTTCTTTATTTATCGTGTAATATACGCCCCATATGGGCTTTTACATATAAAGTTAGTTATAATAAACAGGTGCAAAACACATCACAGTAGGTTCAAAGATAATACATCGAACAAATACAGGAATAATATATTGTAAGTACTATTCTAAGTAATAAGTTCAGAGGCGAAAAATCAAAACATACCTCACATTCACTGTTACTTATACTTTAGACACATATATTAATAATTATACAGGATGTATGCAATAATCGTTTGTTTGTATTTGTATTCAGAGCAGTTGAAAATGTCCACTATATCAGAATATGTATTAATATGAATATTTGAAAGACTCGGTTCTGAAGTTAGTTCAGTTAGTTCAGTTCAAGTGATTTCAGTTGTACAGTGCAAGGGAACATTTATTTCTCTTCCTCTCTCAACAGTGGTTAAAGGTGCATAAATGTGGAGATAATCTTCTCTACCCAGTGAGCGGGCTGCCTATTGCTACTGTAGGACGTTTATTTATTTATATTTCAAAGAATTGTAAGCTGTGTTTTATGTGCTAGCGGCACTTGCTGATCTTATATTTAAGCCCGCCCACTTAGATAATGACGGAGACGGAGGGGGTCGGTGCTGGGGATCCAGCGGCCGAGGTTGAATGTAGAGGGATTCGAGTTCGATTCTAATTTAGAGTAAAATGTTTTGATTAAATCGATTGTATGTTTTCGCAGTGGAGGAGTCCGTGTTAATTATGCTATTCCTGACGAACCAGGGACTTTTTGTGAATCGTCGGAGCAATGCATTCTGGAATGATTCTAGCCTTTTTGTATTTTAAGTAGCCCATATGGGTGGTGCGGATGTTAATTTTAGTCGGATTGTCGATGTGTAAATGAGAAGTTTGTTTTTTAGTTTGATTTTACTGTTGTAGCTGATAAGGGGGCATTAAAAATATTGAAACTATTAAATACACCAAATAAATATTATTGGTAAGGTATAAAAATGTCTATTTTAATATATCTGATAACAAATGCCTATAGAATTTGACATTGTTTTGGATTGTGAGTATGTTTGCCGAAATTTCAACCTTATCTAAATGATTAACCATCTGGACCCACATTGATAGCAAAACCTGAGTGCTTTATTTTGATATCAGTTAATGAAAATATAATTCGTATTTTTGATCCCAGATATAAGAAATAAAGGTAAAATTTCCATATAATGCTCTTGATTTCATTTTGAAATCTTTTGGAGTTTTCTTTTGCAATCAATATTTATATAGCGTAGTTTTGTGTTATTTCACTTCAAGTGCGCTTTACTATGATAAACTAAAATAATGATTAACTATTTTCATTCAGTGGTATTCCAACAGTGCTCCTTTCATATTATATTTATGCATTCTTAACTTATTATGTACATTCTTACTTATTCTTAGCATTACTCCTGCAGTACTCCTTATTACAAATTCATCTAATGAAATTACACAAATTATACAGTATATACAAAGCGATACAGAAACATGGTGCTGCTCGCACCATCGATTAATGCGATGAGACGACTTTTGCTAATATGCGAAGAGTACGCAAACTCACAAAACGTGCTGAACAACTCCAAAAAATCAGTTATCGTCGAATTTAAACACGAGAACGAGCTACTAAATATCCCTCTAATCTGGCTAGAAGCAAATTTACTGCTCGTGGCCTTACAGGTTAAATACCTGGGAAATATCCTTACAGAAAATATGATCCAAATGGAATATATGGAATGGAAAAGAAGAGCTATTAATATACGGAATTAAAAAATCAAGGCGGTTCTACTACTGTAGCGATGATGCCAGGAAACTGATTTTTAAGACATACTGCACATGTGAGCTGTGGACACAATACTCAGCAGCCCGACGGAACAAGCTGAGGGTGTCCTACAACAACGCATACAGGCAACTTCTACTACTTCCAAGATTCTGCAGTGCTTCTACGATGTTCAGTCAAGGAAGGGTTCACTCATTCTCTGCCTTACTTCGCCACCTTCTAACAAGCTTCCGAGGCAGGACGCGGAGGAAGTCAACCAATGCCATTGTCGCGGCTGCATCCAAACGGCTCAGCTCTCCACTTAATGAAAAAAAAAATAAACCCGCAAATAATTTTCTAAGTTGTCTCTAAAATTATGAAAAAAAAATTTTTTTCATGGCCTAAACTTCATAATTTAAAACAAAAATAAATAAAATACTTCTCATACGTACTAGATATTTACTAAACATTTAATTTAAAAAAATATTTCATTCCGTTTGGATTGGTATTTTGACCTCAAATCCAAAATTATGTTTTGTATGAAACAGGCAGCGCAGTCGTTCCTCTTAAGCTTTGAAATATTGTGTGAAAAAATCACAAACGGAAGAAATTTAACGAAACGGTTTTTACAGATTTTCATATATAAATTTCTAGGTCTAAATATATAAGTACCTACATAACGACACTCATATCAATGAATTAAAAAATATCAGAGACCTTGGAGTAAAATACATGATGTCGAACTAAACTTTATCGAACATACTAATGAAGTAATCATCAAAGCCAATAAGATTCTGGGATTAATAATCAGCATTTCAAAATCTTTCCGCAATATAAAGACTCTGTACTCTCTTCACACCGATCTGGGCACCTTTCTACCAAGTCCATATTGATTAAATCAACATTTTAAAAATTACACCGAATCTATCAAATTCCACAACTTCAACTCCCTTCAAACACGACGTATAATTTTTGATAAAAAAAAATTAAAATTCCGACTAATGGCACGGACTCACCTGAGCTCACCAATTTTTTAAAATTCCACATACCTTCATGACCAACTAGACTAACTGACTTTTTTTAATTTGCCCGTATGGAGGACTAACCTTATTTTCCCAATTCCCCCAATATGTGCACACTATAACACGCAATTTAGTAATGTCGATATCCTTAACAGTAACCTTCAGAAACATCGAACCGAAGTAATGCGTACGACAAAAAATGAATACACGAGAAATATGTATTAAGAGCATCTCCTATCCCCATCCTATCTTTCCCTTTCTACTAGCTCGTCTTCCTTAGTTTAATGTTAAATAAAACTCCTGTCTCTAACCAACTTTAGCATGAGACACTTTTTTGGGTTAACTTTGTTTTTTCCACCTTAAAAAAAGCTGTCTCTTACAAATAAATGAATAAATAACTATTTTCAGTACACAAATTATATTTTTATCTCAATCGATTATTTATTGAAGTAGGTAGCTAATGGTAATAAAGTTAGTTAATTTATTTACTTTAAGGTATTTAAAAAAATATATATATATTGTTAATTTTTATTAAATAGATTATTTTGTTCGTTTTGCCCTTTTGTTTATATTTTTCTTGAGTCATCGATTTATTAAGAGACGATTAATTTACCAAACGTTTACCACGAAGCCATAATGCGTTCACTCGTGTAGTTCATAGTATGTTAGCACCCAGTATAATTAATCGTTAATTATGGAGTTTCTTGGAAGATCCACACAGGCTGCCACTTCGCTTCCACACACTGCACTAACTTCTAAGTAATTTACAACAGAACTCGCGCGTGCTCAGTGGTCCCGAAATGCGTTTTATTAGAATCATAGACTTGAGTAATCCTTCGCTAAGTTTTCGTCTAAGGCAGTGGTTCTTAACTAAGGTGTTCCGCGAAGTAGTTACTAGTGTTCTGCGACGTAATATAATGTACAAACGGCGTACCATATTAGAATTATAGACATAATGAAAACATTAAACACTTACTAATTAAGACAAAGAAGGATAATTTTTCTACACACTGTTATGACACATTCCCGATACTGTTGAAATTTAAAAACAGTCAGTTTTCATGCAGCAAATGCCAACATTTACCCATAATTCCGATGGAATCATTGACGCTAGTGCTTATCTATTGTACACATAGCACTCCATATGACGTCACTTTATTTAACTAATTGACCGTCAAGCTGTTTTCCATTTTCAGGGTGGGCTAGGCAGAGATGATGGACCGCCATATGACCGCATGGAAGCGTGGGTCACTTTCTTGGCACACGCTTCTTGCTTCAGTAGCTATGTCTTCGCACCGTGCGGCTAGCGCACTTGTAAACATGTTAATAAATATATAAAAAAAATATTGGAAAGGCCCGAATATACTGTGATGTTTGCATAGATGTCTCTAATGTTCACTAGTGGTAATTGTTCATAGAGTCACCAACAGATGTCACTAGTATATAGGTTCACCCTCCAGATGATAAAACAGAGGTACGAGCTCACGGAGCTCACTTGAATTCACTGAGATAAGAGTAATAATAATAAGAGTAAATTTCTATAGCGCAGTTTTGTGAAGGTTCACCTCAAGTGCACTTTATACTAACTAACGTAACCTAATATAATTGTAAAATAACAAATATACTACGTAGTGTATCTGTTATTATAGTATATATATATATATATGCAAATTAAAACTATGACCTAAAATATTCATGAGCAGATATTATAATATAACAATTTAGAAACTAAGGGTAGAGATTACTAGTTACAGAACACTTGCCTCCAGGCTGTGTATTATTGTCTTACATAATAAAGACAAAGCGCTTGTTGTAAAGGTGGACTTTTTATTGAGATCGTGCTTACAACATATACACTTTATGTTATATATATTTTTAATAATAGATTTTGAAAGATACATATGGTTCTTAAGGCTATTTACAAACTATTTGATTTTGGCAATACTACGTATCTTAGTGGAGAAATACTATAATATTATGGTCACAGTTGATTTCATGCACTTTAGTTTGCCCTTTAAAATGTTGCATTAAAAAATAAAAATAAACTAGGAAAACGTCAATGCACTAGCTGCAGGGTCTGGGGACGAAGCATCGTCTCGTACTGTGTTGTACCTTATATTGTGTTGACTCTGTCTATGTACCGACTCAAGTATTTGTTTACTCCCCATGACGTGTGTGTTTTAAAACGAAATTCTAGACAAATTTAATGTTTTTTTGTTGTTTACCCTTCAATAGATAACAATGTGTTTATATTTTCAGTATATGCGTCACGGTTGTGGTGTTAAACGTCCACTTCCGGTCTCCCCAGACGCACACCATGGCGCCATGGGTACGGCGCGTCTTCATCCACATCCTGCCCAGGATGCTGGTCATGAGAAGGCCCCACTACCAGTTCCATAGAAGAGCGTAAGTAGCGAGCGAACATCCTGAATGACGATCATCTTTCCGAAAGCCAAATTACGAAAATTAAAATGATTATTTAAACTAGACAGGAAGCAAAAAAATCTCAAATTTGGTAGGTTCGGTTATATTATATAGTAATTTGTTGTCATTGTGGTCTTTCATAATTAATTTTATATTTGATTACGTATGGCCTTTCTGGATTTCCGTTTTCGTTAATATGATCTAAAAACAGCATACCAAATAAGGTCAAAAACCAAAACATGATTAGATAAAGCATAAAGTTTTTCTTGTACTGTTATTGAATAGGGGAGATAATTAGCATTATTCTGATTTAACTACTTATTCCTTTATTACATTCAAGATATAGGCTAGGAGTTGTGGGATTCCGGGAAGTTAAATCCAACTTACGCTTGCACCACCCAACTTTTCCAACAAACAAAGAAGATTACCAGATTTTTTCGAAATGTGCGCAAGAAAAGCCACCCCTTTCCACAGCCTATATTTGCATGGTATCATCATCATCGTCCATTATTGATGTACATAGGTACTCGCCTTTGTTGAGGGATTATTCCTGCCTTTTTAATTTTTCCGGTTTTCCAGACCGAAAAGTTTTAAGTTGGCTATCAAACAAAAGTTTTTTTTTTCAAATACAACTTTATAAAGGAAAGAATTAGGGAGAGTGTGCATAACGAAGCAGAAAATTAAGCTCATTATGATGTCAAATCGGATTGAATAATAACACGCCTGAAAAATTCAGCCGTAGTCGTCGTCACGACTTGTTCAAGATACCACAAAGCAGAACAGATGTTCTAGTACAGCACTGCATGATTAAAGGAATGCTTCTATGGAATGAACATTTTTAAACAGTAGATGTATTTAATTACTCTTTAAATAATCTTAAAACAGACACATTTGTGAACTTGTTAAATACTCGTACATTAGGAAATGTAATTTTGTATTTTTTGGATATAAGTTAGATGATAAAAAAAATCTATTACGCGTTAGTTCGGTCATTCATTCAGTATGGAATTATTGGGACTTACGAAAAAAATGTAAGCCCTGTAAAGGTTGTTTAGAAACTTCTATATTTCCATCAGCAACATCGTTCAAAACATTCCGAGTTCCAAAAAAATTATAATCTTTAAAAAGACTCAACATTACAATCATTAAACCACATTAAAACAATCATATTTAAATTCATCTTTAAGGTATAAATATAAGGTCAAAATTCCTTTATTACATTATTTTTAATTATTTTTTTAAAATCTTAATTAAAAGAACAAATTTGTATTTATTATTGTTACCTCATTTTAGTAATTAAGATACAATAATTAAACATCCCTATATTATGTTTCACTCCCACACCAACTTCAGGAACTGGTTTCTTCATTGATGTAGAAATACTTAAAATATATATACGAGTATTTGTACTATATTATTCTGTAATGCGATTTTATGTTTATCATTTTAACAATATTATAAATTTAATATAAAAAAATCGAAACGCTTTATTTTTAGTTGGTGCGTTGAATCTGCCCACATCTGATATCGCTTAGTGTGACACCGTGCCAGAATTACCGTCATCACCAACTCTTTTTTTGTGTTTTTATGGTTCCAGGATAACTTCGTCTCGCCAGCACGTCCTGGTGAGGACATGCAACGGCTTGGAACTGCGAGCCCCGCCCCCCTGTATGGCGGCGCCCACACTTAGCAGGTAATTGTACTAACTTAGTACTAGGGGCACTGCACTTTAAGGCCTTGGCTAACGTGCTCTGAAGATGGGAAGGACGTTGGAGTTTAAGGGTCTATTCAAGTCTATCGGCACGGTGCAGTGCAGACACGTACAGTGGCAGGTACGAAACAGAAGAGAGTTTTCACATTACACAGTGCGTGAATGTGTTCAAAGATAATGTGAGGAACTAATTTTGCCGTAACTGCCACTTTACGTGTCTGCACTGTGCTGGTAGATGTGAATAGACTTTAATCAGTTGGAATTCACAGCCACCTAAAGTATATATATATTTATTTTAACGGACGAAGTGAGATAAACAAGAGCTACATTAAAATAAAATAATATACATATTACATAAATGGAGCAATCACAAAAATATACATTTGAGAGAACATTCAAGTCAGAGGCTGAACAAGGTGGTTTTAGTAGAGTCCTCGTGAAGACTAACAAAAATAATTTAAACTGGTACCAAAAAATTCAATTGTCTGGCTTGAGCTAATAAAGAAATGAAGTATGAACATGGAACAATAGAACGTTCTTCCTTTTTGCTTCTTGCTACTTGTTTTTGTATATAAAATGGATGGTATTCTAATTGTCGCCGCTAGTGGCGAGGGTTTTGACGACGTCTCGTTAATTCAAATGTAGAGCGTTTAGTTTGTATTTTTTATGCAATTTCCACACGGAATGCCCCGAGTGAAATCATTTCCTTCAGGAACTGTGTCATCTTTGGGGATATTGGTGCGGAGGGTTTTGAAATAGTAATATAATCAATTTTTTATAACTTATTGAAGTTTGTAAACCTCATTGAAATATTTAATCATTGAAGAAGATAATATTAACACATCCCAAATGAAACACGACTCCGAAAAAAACAGCAGAAAAAAAAAATTTTCAGTCGTATCTGGAACCCAGGACCTCTGCCTATCCCGACTGAAATCTTTTTATTTTCTGTTATTTTTTCGGATTCGTGTTTCATTTGGGATGTGTTAATATTATCTTCTTCAATGATTAAACTAATATGATCAATGGATGGCCTTGGTGGCATCGAGGTCGCGTTTTGTTCCGGCTATTACGGAGGTAAAGTTTTTTATTATCTATAGCTTAAATGAGTAAGCAAAAAGTATTTTTTGTTATCTTTGGGCATAATTCAAAACACTATAATAATAATCCATATTTACAACAATATTACTTCATTAGTGCTGAATGTCACATTGTCATGTTTCGTCAACAGAAAAAATAAATGTTTCCAATAATTGTATTAAAGAATTTATGCTATGTTATAAATCTAAAGATCTGTTTTTAATAGCATGTTGGAATGGTGGGTAGGTATCTGAATACATAGATCAGGTTACACAGTTAAACACAGTTCTGGTCATTTGAAATGGCTTAATCTATCTTGTCCTCTCCCACTTCCTTGTACCTCACAGCATTTTCCAATAGGGATACCATAGGGTTACACTGGCACCAGGTAGTTTGAACTCTTGCGCAGTATCACAAATAGGCTAGTTATATTGAATCAGGGCAAGATAGGGACGCCTAGAGTCCTGAGGGTACCTTGTGGTAGTATTAAGCAGCCAATAGCCGTCTAGGATAGGGTTAAAAATTATAAATCTTTACATGTAGCAAACACTTTGTGGGAATACATAATTATAAAAAATAAAATAACTTTAAAATAACCAATATATTTGTATTCACCCCTGAGGAAGGTTCAGGTTGAATCGAAACCGGTTGGATGAAAAAATAATAAAGTGGAATTAAAACAAAGTTATTTTATATTTTATAATTAAAAATTATAGTCATTTTTACTTTGAGAACACCTTTCCTTTTAGTCCCTTTTCGCGACACAAGCAACATTTTCCGCTCAGTGTGATGGTAGTAGGAGATTTTAAAACATTGTTGGGTTTTTCGTAACTTTGTTCGTCTTTCCTTAAAAAAAATAAGTGGTAATAATTATAATTATATAATTTACATAGCGCCGTTTTGGTTAAAAACCGTCTCAAGGAACATGCCAATTAGTAAATTTCAACTGGTTTAAATGTATAATATGTATATTATATACATATACATTAGGTATGTATAATTACCTATTGTATATTATACATTATAAATAACACATATATATACCTATATATTTTTTCTTATAATAATAAAAATCATATTTTATTATCGTATTTTTTATAACAAATTAAAAAGCACTGATTTGTTCACTGGGATTTTCCATGCTAGGATTTCATTTACAAAATATTAAATAAAATTCTGTAATTTTAAGTGCAGTTGAGTGGTTTCGGTGTTGTCTATACTTAGATTTATTTCAGATCTCCCAACGTAACGTATCCAGCGTTTTATTTGATTTTTATATTTATAACTGTTTGGGTTCTTGAAGGAAAGTGGGATTTTGTCGAAAAGTTTAGTACCATAGTACAAGAAGCTTTTTGTCCAAATGTTTTTTTTTGTGGTTGCTTGTAGGATGTTTTTTTGGCTCTGAGATCTAGTGATTTTAATATGTGTGTTTGTTGTATTTGCTGTTTTTTTTTTTTTAAATAAATTTATTTATGATTGAAAAGTGGTATTGTTTTAGAGTTTTTTTTTATATGAATACCGCACAATAGTCTCAACTGGTCCCAACCGTCTGGAGCCAGTGAGACTATGGCATCCCCAATTGGGGAATGTTGTGAGGCTGAAAGTATTGGAGAGGGGAAGGAGAAGGGGAAAAGGAAGGTTTGGAAATATCTGGCTATTCAGATCTGGTCACCAAATACGGCTAAAAGCCATTTCAAGCAACGTTTCAACTCTGAATGGTGGTCTTTCACCAGGGCGATACTAAGAGTATCTTCCACTCTGGAACGTGAGAAAATGTACTATGTATTATTTTTAAATAAATTAGTAGTGAAACAGCACAATTAATTAAATAATATTTACTTCCGCACGCCGGGATTTGAACCCGCCACTTTCGGATTCGTAGTCGAGAGCCTTACCCCTCGACTATGGAGCCCGTTAAGAGTATAACTGTTTTATTGACATAATGTTAAATTTATTGATGATTTAGTCAGTGCCGCTTAAAGGGACTTTTTAATATAATTTTTATTTTAATTACTCCTATTCATTTACATAATTCTTTTAAACAGTGTAAATTTGTTTAATAATGTAGGTATAAAAAAAGTAACACAAATTAAAACTCGTACCCAGATTTTTATAATAATGTGACATAATTTCACCCGACTGAAATCATTTTCAATTGACGAAGAATATACCAGACCAACAGAGGTGCGTGTTATTGCTATTTATTATTAATACATATATTATTTTAATTAAACCATTATCAAATAAACTTTATCACTCAATTACGTGAGGAGACATCGTATGTTATTTCTAAACCGTTTTCACAAGGCGAAGTTTTCACCAAAAGCGTGGAAAAATAGTGAATCAGTACCTAGATCAGATTAAACATGTCGAGACAACGATGATAAACCGCTTACTTGGAAGGTTCTCACAAAGACATATTGATTGAAATGAATAGGTTTTGAATGATTCCAGATACCTCTTATCGTACAATGTTTTTTTTATAGACGCAGACAAACTCCTTCAAAATCCTGCTTATCGTATATATTTTAGAGATTATTTTATTAAGGTGTAATATAAGAAAAGGTAATTAATTCATCAAGTAAAAAAATCGTATTAGAAAAATGTTACTCATTTGATAAAACATTTTGGATACTCAAGTACTTATCGAGGTGGGGGACGTCGGAGAGGGATTATGTATTAATTCGAAATAATGATAATGTTTTTATAAACATAATGTTTTCGAAGAGAAGAAATATTTATTGTATATTTTTTTAATCTTATTGGCTTAGCATTTGTTAAAAGATAATCAGAAATGTCTTTTTCTGACCGTCCTACGAATGTTCAATATTTTTAAATGTTGAATGTCTTCAAAATATGCTTTGAAGTATTTTCTTTAAAATGCCGAGATGAAATTAAAAAAAAGAGTATCGTGTAGTTTCATTTTTTCATAAAAACTTTGGTTAAGTTCGATTTGAAAAAACTTACCGGGATAGGATTGCAATTTTTTTTCTATTTTTTTTTTAAATTATGTTCATATTTTTTTTTATATTGATAACATACATACGTAGGACGATCCGAAAAAGTGACACTTTTGATTCGATTTTGATAAATAATAAGTCTATGTAAATTAAAAATAATATGTAATGAATATTTTTCTCTTAAAATACTTTATGTTTATCGTATTGCGTAATGCTATTATCATTATTTTTAATTATTAAATAATCCCTTTCCGACACCCCCCTCCCCCTAATTGAATTGTCTTGGAAACGAAATATATACAGGAGTAGTTTTAAAAATATATGTATCTTATGCTTGGTCTACGAAAGACACAGAATTCTTTTTAGAGAGACAAAAGAGACTCAAAGACTAGACTTTCTAGACAAAAAAGTCTAAAAAATGTTACGTGACGAATCGCTAGGATTCGGTGTATAATTAAATTACAGATTTTCATTCAAATATTACTCTAAATTACTAATCCATGAAAGTATAATTGTAATAACCTCCGCTAGCTCAATCTCAGGGGATATTTAGTGTGTTTGCAGTTTGATTATGATCAATTTAAGAAACTACCGCTTCCATGAGATATATGTATATATAGATAAAAGGCGGGAATAGGAAATTCAATAAATCAATCGTATTTGACTATGAGATATGTCTTGCGAAAAGGCGTATATTGAATAGCTATGATCCTACGCTTAGGGAAAAAAGCCATGAACCTCTTTGTTGATGCATATATGAGTTTAGTTTACTAATTTGAAATTATATGCAAAACTGACTGTAAATAGAGCAAAACTCACTTGCCCATCTCAAAGTGTTAATACAGAGTCCCAGCACAGCAGGCCGACAGGAGAAGAAAACCACTGCTTCTCAATCTACCACAACGCATTATTATTCCCCTTTTCAGCCTCACTAAGTTCAATTTTATTCGGGTAGTTGGGACTCTTATACAGTATCAAATCACCAAAAATATAGGTCGGCAATAAAATGTAGACATTCAATTAAAATGGAACCAAATCATTACTATAACAACATGACCTTGTCTTTGAATTGTGTTCTTTACATAAAAAAAATAATTCATTCCATTTTGGCAGTTCTTTTTAAAGAAACAAGCAAAACATCATATTTAATTTTTTAACCTTTTTATAAATATTTATAATTTTAGTCCGTGAATTTGTTTTTTTATTATCTCCTTTCTAAAAACTACCAATAATTTTTGTTGATATGAAAAAGAATCCCCTTGGATCATTGTGCTTTTTTAAACATGCATTCATCTTGTTATGAGCCGTCTTGGTGTTGCCATTTAGAACCTTTTAAATGATCAGAGCGCTCTCATTTTTTTGTCTACTATAAAGTTCGATTCACGAGTGACACGCGCGGCAAATTAGTTTCTTATATTTTCTGTGCGTACGATGTAATGTGAATACTCCCTTCAGTGCTGTGCCTGCCACTGTACGTGTTTGCACTGCACGCTGCCGGTAGATGTGAATAGACCTTTAAAAGTCCGACTGTACATCACGTTATCTTTGAGATGTACATAGTACTAGTACATGCACTTCATCTGTTTTAATCAAATTTTAATCCTTAAATTGATCATCGTTTGCATTTTTAGTATTGTCGTGTTACAAAACAACTCCGTAAAATATTCAAACAATGTCGTTCGCTTGACGGCTGGCGTTGTCGATCTATCATCATCCATAACTGTTTAATAAATCGGTTGTCGCAATCGATACCAAAATAGTCACAGTCGAATAATCTGGACATAATTCGTCATTTACCGTGGGGATTATAATCTAATATGCATCTGAAACCAGCCTTTCATTTTTTTCGTAAATTAAAAAAAAAAAAAACCGAAAAGCAGTGCAATAAATTTCTGACGCCCGCAAGCAAATCGACAAATTCTCCGTGTATTTATTGTTTTTAGTTTAGTTTTAGGTCACATAAAAAAGGCGTATTTAATTTAAACGTGTTATCTCACTGAGTGGTAGTTATTTTCAGTTTCGCCCTAGTGAAGGATTACCATTCAGAATCGAAACGTCGTTGATTGAAATTGCTTTAGCCGTGTTTTGTCAGCAGATCTAGATTGCTTCCCAACCTTTCTCTGCTTATCTCCTTCCCTTTCCTACTCACAGTCACCCCACCCCTGCTTGGGATGCCATAGTCGTAGTCCCGCTACTGATTCTAAGACTCTTTTGTGGTGTTCACAGATTTGCTCTCTGAGACGCGCCACCAAAGTATCCAGTCTGTAAGGAGTGGGGCCCCTGCAGTAACTCCGTCAACATTTATATATACTTTGATAGAAAGTTCATACCTCTTGGAGTGATATAAGTTGTTCGCACCAAACAACTATTTCCAGGGGTGACACAACGATCTATTATGTATATCACTTGGCAGAACAGACATGTTGGTTCAGCACAGCATAACACGTGCTATGGTGGTGCTAAATAAACCCCGAAGGTTTTAAGAGACATACAAATATTACTCTCAATTTATGTTGACATGTATTTTTGAACTTTTGTAATTGTTTATGTATATAGTTCGTTATACAAAAAACAACGGAAAAAAAGTTGTTATCTTGAAAGATATATTTTTTTAAGCTAATGAATAATTCATTTTCTTCGTTTTCATATAAGCACCTCGAGGTAAAAAAATCATATTGCCAAACTGTATTTAAGTTTTCCGACGGGTTTGTTTAGGGAAAATTTAAAGAAGGTTAGTGCAGTTGCAGTAATTTTTCCACTCTCTTAAGTTCCACACTTTGCGAGGGTCGATGAACGAAGTTTTCTTTAAGGGCTGTTGTTTTTATATTCAGTGAACAAACGTTCGAATCGTTTTGAATTCGGAAACCGAAAACTAACTGTATTCCTTATATCAGAAAACTGCTCAGATATCGCGTATTCATTAAAAGCATTAAAAAAATCTAATACGTATTATAGTATGTCAAATCATGTTTCAGAGAATGGACGTTTTCCGTAAGCATAATTTGTCCTAGAATGGCATTCGCTGGCAGCGATGTGTTTCGAATTCGATCCATTCGAGTACTAGTCAAGCGTTCTACCCACAGAACAGGGCGGTACCTATTATTATAATCTTAAAATAACCCCTTTATCACCTTGATCACATTTTAAAAAATAAAAAAAAAATACTTAATAATTTTTTTAAATACTAATTTTGCAATTTGCAAAAATGTTAACCCTTTCAGAATATATATATTTTTTAATATATATATTTAGTAACATTTTTTCATCATCTTATCTTTACCATAAATAGCTTTCCTTTTATAGGAGTACCTTGCCTAATTATGGCAACCTTATTACCTCCTAAGCTAATCGCTTTATAGATCAAAGACACTGACACTGTGAAAGGCATGGATCCAATCAGTTGCAAACACGCTAATTATAAAACACCATAGTAAAGTTTGCCTGATAGTTCACCGGTTTCAAACTGTTTTTCCATCGATTTCTCTAGGGATTTGAGAGTTATATGAGTAATTTTGAATATTAGAAATCATAATACTTTTACAAAATTTGGTTGCTAGCGTGGGGGAGCATTATAGGCACCACAGCCAACCTTTTGTCAATCTCTATATTTGCATTGTTTCTATTTTTTTTAAATTTTAATACAACTGTATTTTAGTTTAGGCAATCCCTTAGAAATCACATAGATACGAATTTAAAACCAGAAAAATCGATATAAAAATTCATTTCTTAGTATGATAGCAGATTTGCATTTTTGATTTTATTTCGATTTATCGATCTTTCTTTAAATCTTAGATTTCGTAAGTCACGGACGTAAAAGGTCGATAAAAAACTCATCGCTCAAATTGGAAGTTGATTGCTTATTGGTGGAGACCGCATCACATTAAATATGAAGTGTAAAATTTGACGGGGTTATGATGCTCGGCTACGAATCCGGAGGTCGCAGATTCAAATCCCGATTTTCCCCTACTCTAATTTGAGATGCTATACTCTCACTGGCTTCAGGGTTGGGAGCAGTTGGGAATCTTATACCGTACTAACATAAAAAATAAAAAAAAAAACAATTGCGTACTGCATAACCATTCTTCTTTGGAAAATGCTTCATTTTTTCTCCTGGTAAAAAAGGGGCACCACTCGAAAAAGTTTGAGAACTTGTCTACTGGGATAACGACGTTCATGTTTTCAACTTATTTAAAACTGTTCAATAATCAAGTTTATTTTACCGCACAAATCTATTTATCGACATACAACGCATTATCATTCAGGCCGGCCAGGCATCTATTTCCGGATACATTGTTGCTCGTGGCTTTCATTGCATATTCCAGCGTTTTTAAAGTTTTTTCAATGATTGGATGTCCAACTTTTTTTTTCACTAATAACTCTCTCTACTCGTATGGTTTTACACTAGAATAATAGTTTCTGACCAATCGAACCGGCTACTGTATTAAATCATTTTATACTTTGTCTGATAAACTCATGGCTTGAAACTTGTTCGATATATCTCTGTCGGCTTTTAAAATCATGTTTGATTATTTTCACAATGTTCTACATTCCAGCATAAACATCGATCAATTAATTTTAATATTACTTACAACTTAATCTAATTAATTGGAATGAAAACATTAATAACAGACTAATGTAAATTTGATGAATTGATGGAATTTGATAACGCTGGTGGTATATAATTTTTAATTTTTTTTTTATTTAGTTCCAATACATATTTTTTAATTTAGTTAATAAAATTTTACAAAGTTAATAAGACAATAATGTAATATTTTTCTTAGTCCTCCTCATTAGGGGTTCCTGTGCTGAGGCGGACTAGGTTTTATTTAAACACTAATAGTTTTTAAGCTCTTACGAAGTTCTTTTCAATATGCTGAATAACTCCTACTCTTTGATTTCTTTGAACCAGGTTGTGATTTGATTTTTGCAATAATTTGCCTTTTTTATGGCTGGTGGAAGTGAATTACATAGCTTAGTGAATAGATATTTATTATTATTTTGTCCAAAAGCAGCTTTAAATTTAGGAATATTCACAATGTCATTTTGGTTCGCTCTTGTGTGGTGAAAATTAAGTTTCTTCGGTTTTTTTTTTTTAACTTAATGTGGTGAAATGTTTGATTAAAACATTCTTAGAATAGATATTTTGGACTTTATGTTCTGACAAAAGATTTGAAAATATATTTAGTTGGCGTTCTTATGGGAACCTTTAAAATGATCTTTATAATATCCTTATGGGTTTTAGATAATTTTTTCATTTGGTTAGTAGTTGCCGATCCCCATCCTAGTACACCATATTGTTATTGGGAATGGCATAACGCATAGTAAACTTTTGTGAGATCATTTTGACATAAACTGTTTGTGATGGTTTAAAAAATATATTTAATGAAATAAAACAATAACTTTGTTTACATCACTTTTATTTGTACTTTGGCCAACCGGGGGGAATTGGGAATAATTTAAGAATTGGACTTTTATTTAAATTTGTTTGGTTATTAATGAGTCTAGTATTAGTGTTTTTGGCTTTCCTTATTTATAACGCTTCTAAATTATCAAGTCGAATGCCAATTCCATTTTTATGCAGTAAACTAGTTCCTGTATTTTTATTGAATGTGTGGTCTGTTCTTAAGAGGTGGTTGGCAATTTCCGAAAATCGATTATTATTGAGACATCTTAAGTATTCTTTTACACGTATATTAACATTACGCGACGTTTTGTCTACATAAAACGCCGGGCAGTCGTTGCATTGAAGTGAATAAACGCCCGAGTGGACTAAACTGTCTTCTTTATCTTGAAACTCCGTGGGAAAGGGTTATCGACTGTTAAATGATCACTTAGTATTAACTAAAACCATCTGGAGTAACCCCCACGTTTCGTTCTAAATGGTAGTTTCTTATCTGTACTTTGGAATGAGGTGCAGATAAAATGTGTATTTATTAAACGTTGACGGGAAGCAGTCACTTTGTGATTAGACGTAATATTTTTTTTACGTTCAAGATTAATTTGTAGCACCACATTAAAAAAATTAAGTTTTAAAAGCTTTTGTAATAACTGTTACTATTTAGTTTTAAATGCGGTTTATTCATGAAAAAAGTTCTGCTTGTAATTATTATTTAGATATATATTATATAATTACCTAGCAGATCTTATTTTTATAAATAAACTGCTGTTTTAACTAAATATTAATATAAGATAATATTAAACAATTATAGGTGAAACATGAAATCAAAAAAAAAACAACAAAGAAAATAAAAAGGTATCAAGTCGCATTTGGGAATCGAACCCAGGACCTCTGTCTAACCGGGATAACCAGTCTACCAACTGAGCTGTGTTTCATTGATTGCTTAATATTATGTTCTACAATGAGGTTCATAAGATTTAAAAAGTTATTAAACAAATATACATATAAAATATTCTTTCTAGACTTGTAGAAAAAGTCAATAGATGTCCTATATAAATAAAAATCGGATAGGTATATACGAGACACTATCTAGATTGCAATTATGTTCGGGTAGAGCTTTGTTATCATCATAAAAATAACAGTCAATAATAAGGGTTTAAATGGAGGATAATATTTGACAAGTCTTGACGTTAGGGTATGATATCGATGGAGACGGCATAAAGCGAACTCTGGTCTCTTTACCACAGTAATGAAAATTTTAAAAACTAAATAAATTGTATAATAGTTTATTTTATTTCTCTATTTGGGAGACCCACGTGCATCTGATGTTATTATATCGTTCCAGAATAGTAGATACTCTCTAAATCATCATGGCCAGAGAGTATTATTAAGAATACAAACTTTGCGTTGCTTGAAATAGCTTTAGCCGTATCCAGATCCTAATCGCCAGCACCTACCAACCCTCTTCAACCTTTCCCAAATATTTCAACCTCATAACATTCCACAAATGGGGAAGCCGTTGTTCAACGGGCCCGGGGCAATAGATGAATATTATTCAGATGTATTTCCAACTGTTGTTGTTAAAAATAAGTTAAAGTGCAAACAATGCAATTAAATTTTGATTCTTCCAGTTCGTTAGTAATCCAAAGTGCAATTAAGTCAATATTCTCCTTTTATAACTTGTATGAAAACACGCATTTGTTATAATTCCACACTTATTACTATTTCTAGGGAGCTGGACCCGAGCGTGCTGGGCAGCACGTGTCGCATCCACGGCTCGCCGCCCGTGCCGCCCCCGCCCATGGGTGCCGAGGGTGGGGGCGGGCCCGGCCTGTGCGCGCGTTTGCAGCACTGGCACCACTGCCCCGAGTTGCACAAGGCCATCGACGGGGTCCGGTACATTGCGGACCAGACCAAGAAGGAAGAAGAGTCTACTAGGGTTGGTTGACTACATCGCTGAATTCGTCATCGTTAATTTCATTTTCATCATATCTATTAGGGTGGATTCTATAATTAGCCTCTATGCATTGATGGGGTAGGCCAGACGAAGAAGGGTAGTTCACAGGGGTGGGTTTATTTCATCGCTGAATTCATCATTACGTCTATTATGGTGGTTTTACCACAATAAACCTCCAAATTTTGATAGCGGTGACCAGACGAAGGATAAAGAGGAGATCACTAGGGTGGGTTGACTATGCCACTGAACTGATCACCATGAATTTTATTTTCACATCATTTCTGTTAAGATGGTTTCTATCATAATAACCCTCTATCTATTGATGGCGTGGATTAGACCAAGGAGATGCAGGAACATGCTAGAGTGGGTTTACCACTGAACTCATCATCATAAATTTCATTTTCACCATATCTGTAAGAGCGGACTCTATCATAATAAGCCCCTATGTGTTGATGACGGAGATCAGACAAAGGAGAAGGGGTAGTCTATTAGAGTGGGTTGACTTCATCGCTGAACTCACCATCAAGAACTTAATTTTCATCAGGTCTATTACGATTGATTCCTTCACAATAAGTCCTCCATGTTTTGATGGCGTGGACCAGACTAACGAGAAGTAGGAGTCGACAATAGTGTGCGGCTTTTTTTTGTAAAATAATAGCCTGCGTCCATTTACTATACACGTGAACAAAACAGGACGGAATGACAAGAATTAAAATGCATTTTTTGCATGTCTCTTGAAACCTTCAAGAGAATTCTTTTTGAAAATATCAACAGAGATGTTATTTAGCAGCACCATACCCCTTGTCATGTTGTGCTGAGCTAACACGTCTGTTCTGCCATGTGGTATGCGTATCAGATCGTGGTGCCGATCCTTGGTGCCGTTTTTTGGTACAAGCAGTTTATGTGTTGTCTCTATTGCTGAACTCATCACCATGGACTTGATTTTCATCATAATATATCTGTGCCACTGTTGAAATAAATTACTTTCCGGGTGGATTCTATCATAGTGAGCTTTTATGAATTGCTGGCGTCTGGTATATCGCAGATCATCAGATGAAGAATGTAAAGAAGTCTACTAGGATGAATTGACTTCATCGCTGAACTCATTATAATGAGCTTAGTTTTCCATAACTCTTATGAAGACAAATCTATAAAGTAGGGTGGATCGATTTCATGGTAGACCATCCATTTTCACCATTACCCTTCATGATCATCGCAAACCAATGGTTAAAAATCAGTCGATGTGAATTAGACATAGCTATAGTGGAGCCAACACGAAAATCATTAACTTCAAAGTTCAATGTATTTTTATTCTACATGGTTTAAGTTAATGTTGCGAGCATGAAATTTGTATGGTTTATACTTTTATATGATTTTATGCTCTCTACTTTTATAATCCATACTTCTTATAGTTAATAATTTTTACACTTCATAATTTTATTCTCTAAATTACTTTTTACACTTTACACTTTTTATACCGTATTCATTTTTATACTTTTTAATTATTTATTTATATTTGTTAGACTTTTTGTTTTTGTTATTATTCTTATATTTACACTTTTCATACTTTTACGTCAATGGCACAAATACATCACGATGTTCGTTGACATTCCTTTCATAAAGATCATGTTTTTCTTTTAAATTGATTGATTGTTCGACTTGTTATCGTTTTCAGGTCAAAGAAGACTGGAAGTATGTGGCCATGGTGCTCGACAGACTGTTCCTCTGGATCTTCACCTTGGCGGTGGTGGTCGGCACAGCGGGCATAATTCTCCAGGCGCCCACTCTGTACGACGACCGGGCGCCCATAGACGTGCGGTTGTCCGAGATCGCCTCCGCCACGGCCAAGCCCCGCGCGCCGCCACCTCGCTAGGACCAACCCACCTCATCACAAGTGCTTAAATACCCCTGGAAGATGGATCCGACGTCCACTATCCATTTCGTACCAAAAATGAACTGCGGTTGTCTGTACCCACGCGTACGTAGAAGGTTAATCATATCTGTTAGAAAATCTCGCAATTTTAATCGGTGTTGTACGTTATATGTTATTTAACATGTTCCATTGTCGAGGCCGAGCCGACTTGGTAAAAGTTCTTCTGTATGCCTAGAAAATGGACCAAATTTCAGGTTCACGCGAAAGGTTTACCATATCTGTAAGAACATTCCGCAAAATTAACCGATGATCTTTGCTAACATCAAGCGCGCCAATGATAGCTCTTCAGAATCCTTGGAAAATGGATCCGATGGTTAACAATATCTGACAGAACATCTAGTACTTTAATCGGCGTGATTTACAATATGTTAAACTGCCAAGACCAAACCCATCTGATTTACTTTAACTGGTGATATAGGTATACAGATATGTGTCATTTATCATATTCCTCTGCTAGGACTAAGCCGGCCTTATGACACTCTTTATTATCCTCGGAGAACGGATCATATTTCAGATTTGCGTCAAAGGTTAATCATATCTGACAGAACATCTCGTAACTTTAACTGGTGTTGTATGTTCAAAGATATGTGTGATGTATCATGTTGCACTGCTAAGACCGAACCAGCCTTTTAGCGATTCCTCATTATCTTTGAAGAAACGTACCGAATTTCAGATTCGCGTCAAAAGACAACCATATCTAATAGAACATTTCACAAATTTAATCGGTGTTGTAAGTTATGTCTGATTTATCATGTTCCACTGCTAACACCTGATAATACTTCTTGACTGTGCTTAGAACAGGAATCCAACATCACGCTTACTTCAAAGGTTAACCTTATCTAACAGAACATCTCGCTATTTTAACCAATGTTGTAAGTTATCAGATATGTGTGATTTATCATTTTCCACCGCTAAGTCCAACCGACCTAATAACAGTTCTTCAAAATGCCTAGAACGAGGATTATAATTTCGGAATCACGTGAAAGGTTAATCATTTTAGATCGTATTTTTTACCCTGAGACGTTAATTTTATTGTCAGATTTTTAACAATAAAAATACCAACATTTTCCTGTTCATGCATGTCGTATTATGGTCAAACATTAAATTAACACATTAAGAAAATAGTACACAACTTCTGATCCATTACAAATCGCGCGCCCCACTGTAGAATTTGGAAGCCACTTCTGGTCGGGAGCCTCAAAACATCTGAAAAATCCCTCGACTCTGTGCAGGAACGGTACGTTCGATAGATTCGCCTATCCTAACAAACGGATTGAAATCTTTAGAGCATGGGCAATGCTGTCCTTGTTCTATCGACATTTCGAAGAAAGATGCTCTGAGGAACTAGCGTCATTGATCCCCTCGGCACCGGTGCACAGTTGAGAGACACTCCAAATGCCTAACATTTGTACGCGGTTAACATTTGTCACATAAGAATGGGTCGCTTCTACGACTCGTTATTTTATTCAACAGTTCGGCTGTGGAATGATCTGCCGGCCTCTGTGTTCAATCCCTCCAACAATATGGATATCTTCAAGACTCGTGTTCACTCCTTCCTATCCCCTGAAAAACTGTCTACACAGCATCTTAAAAGATAACATACGCCTTTAAGGAAATTATTCCCCTCAGGGCCTTCTGTGTAGAGTAAATGTTAAAAAAAAGTTTTTCTAGGGACAATCCATACTCTGCGCCGTACTGATGTGTTAGTTGTATATTTTAACTGACATTCACACTAAATGTATTGAGGAGCTTCCATCCATCAAGACTCATGGGTCATTTAATAAATGCCCTTTGTAATTCATCTATTGATTTTTAAGCAAAAATATATAACACAAAATAATCTTACTAAAATCATACAGGAAATAAGGATGTTGGCGCCCCCGAGTTTAGAACTTTATACTTTACTTATTAAAGTCGCCGAGTAAACAAGCAACCATGAAAGAATAAAATAAACGTGTCTTTTTGTAATACTGTTTGTTCACTATTGCACGTTTGTTACAAGGCCTGCTAACACGGTATCGTAACATAGAAACAAGCCATGGTGTCATCCTACTATCTCTGAAGGTGATGAGATGTGATAATTCTTCCAGCATTTACGGGTTAAACCTGTAATGTTCAATGATTTACACACATTATGATAAATAATATATTAACTTAAAAATTATGTAAGTATGACTTTTTAGGAAAAAAAAATTATTTAGTATATTCGTATTGATATACGAAGGTGAATTGAACAGTCGATGTAAAATGCATACTTTACCATTGATTGCAGCGAAGGCTGTAAATATGATTATTTTAAATGAGTGTACAAATGTACATAGTTAGCACTAATAAACACGCATTTCATTATAAACTTTCACTATTTTAAACATTCTCCACAGCAAAAATATCATTCGGTACATTAAAAAAACATGATTATTTACCACATTAAGGGGGAGAGGGACGTCGGAGAGTTATTATTTATTAATTCAAAATAATGATAGTATTATTACGCAATACGATAAACATAATGTTTTTAAATAGAAAAATATTTATTAAATATTTTATAAATTTACATAGGCTTAGCATTTATCAAAATATAATCAGAAATAATACTTTTTTCTGACCGCCCCTTGTATGTTTTACAAAATATTTAAAATACAAATATGATTTTTAAAGTGGAGAAAAGTATGTTTAATCATTTATCGTTGCGTTTTTGTAAATAATTAAATATACTTTTCTCCACTTTAAAAATCTATCTCCACTAAAAAAATATTTTGTTAAACATACGAGTACAATGGGGCGGTCAGAAAAAAGTTATATTTCTGATTAGATTTTGATAAATGTTAAGCCCATGTAAAGTTATAAAATATTTAATAAATATTTTTCTATTTAAAAAGATTATGTTTATCGTATTGTGTAATAATACTATCATTATTTTGAATTAATAAATAATAACTCTTCGACGTCCCTCTCCCCGTTAAGAGGAACGGCTGCACGGCTTGTTTCTTAATTTTGGATTTGAGGCTAAAATATGCATCCAAGTAATTTATTTATTTTTGTTTTAAATTATGAAATATAGGCCATCAAGAAATCAATTTATCATGATTTTAGACGCAACTTTGAATTTTTTTTGCGGGTATATTGTATTTTTTTTAAATTATCGTATATGCTATATACATAAATTTTAACAAAAAAAAATGTTTTTCATAATGCTTATTTTAATACTTTTTTAAATTTTATGTTTCATCGTGTTTTCATAGTAGAAGGGGTAATTTTTAAAAAATCACTATTAGCCCCCAAATAATTGGTAAAGTTGCCTCTGAAATCGCGAAAATTCGTTTTCTTTAATGTCCTTTATTTTGTAAGTTCAAAAACAATTGTTAAAATACTTCTAATACGTACTAAATAGTGGCTATACCTTTTGATGAAAAAAAATATCATTCGGCTTGGCGAGTATTTTGGGCTCAAATCCAAAACTAAGTTTTATATGAAACAGGCCGCGCTGCCGTTCCTCTTAAGAATTATTTTAATGAAAATTATTTTAATTCCTTGCTAAATCTTACACTTGCTTTTGACGGTGATAGAATGTTCCTTATACCATTCATCATTACGGTCTCATTGTGTTCACTTAAATCTATATTATATACATTAATAGACAAATCAATTTTAATGCTAGTATATCGTTTAAGGGGGAGAGAGACGTCGGAGAGGGGTTACATGTCATTCGAAATAATGACAATATTAATACGCAATACGATTAACACAATATTCTTAAAGAGAAAAATAATTATTACATATTTTTAAAATTTATATATGTTTAGCATTTATTAAAATCAAATCAAATTTGACGGCCTCCGTGGTTGAGTGGTTGCGATTCTCGGCTACAAATCGGCGTGCGCAAGTAAATTTTAATTGATTAAATTGTTTTAATTCACAATTTATTCATTAAAAATAACATATGGGGTGTTTTCGGCATGTTCCAGAGTAGTAGGTACTTTCAGAATCGCCCTGGTGAAGACCACCATTCAGAATCGAAACTTTGTTTGAAATGGTTTTAGCCGTGTATGGTGACCAGATTCGAATAGCCAGATACTTTCTAACCTTCATCTTCCCAATCTCCCTTCCCTCCCTACCACATTCAGCCTCAAAACATACCCCAATTAGAGATGCCATAATCTCACCGGCTCCAAATGTTTGGGAGCAGTTGGGACTCTTGTGCGGTACTCACATAAAAAAATTTGGCATTTTCTGACCGTCTTACATGTGTTTTACTAAATACTTAAAAATAATTGAGCCTTTCCCGGTACATTTTTTAATTAATAAACCTTATGATAAAGTCCTACAGTAGCAATAGGCAGCCCGCTCACCGGGTGGAGAAGATTATCTCCATATTTCTGCAACTCTAACCACAGTTGATACAGAAAGAGGGAGAAATGTTCCCCGGTACTGTACACAAAAATAATTATAATACGATATATATATAAACTTTATGAAAGTTTTTTAGTCCGCATTTAAATTGGAGTTTATGAAAAAATAATTGTACACTCTGATCCGTTTTTGTTGAGGATAATCAAAATTTAAAAATATGTTTTAAAACATACCCAGGACGGTCAGATAAAGGTCATATTTCTGATTTGATTTCGATAACCCTAAAAATGTGTAATAAATATTTTTCTCTTTAAAAATATTATGTTTATCGTATCGCGTAATAAAATTATCATTATTTCAAATTAAATCCCAGCCGGACGTCCACCCCCTTAAGGTATGAACAAACATAAAGGTTATTCAGAGTATTTAGGTGGAAATATATATATTTACACAGATCTGTAATAAAATAACTGATGTCTAATTTCAGCCATAGTGTAGAGATGATCCTTATGAATACATTTGAATATTAACTAAAATATTATAGAAATTTGTACATTAACGAGATATTATAAATTATTAGGATATATAATGTCCAGGAATTTAAATAAAAAAAGTATATAAATTACATTATTTATTGTAAATTAAACATTATATCGATTAAATGGTTTGTGATCTTAAAAGGTTAGAATTATTTATTAAAATATTAGGATTAAATATAGGTCATTTTTAATTTTACGTTTCACGCTATTTTCCAAAGCAAAACACACGCAAATTTTTGCAATAAAATACAACTAATTTATTTGTGTTCACAAGGTGCAAAGCCACAGGCTTGCAAAGAAAACATTTTCTCTTTAAAAGGGAATAAAAGTAGAACTGTACAATTTATTGTGTTCATTGTGATTTGTTTAACCAAGGAGTTTATTGCCCACTTTTCAAACCCCCATAAAAACAGTTGAAATATGACGAAAGAGTGATCAAAAATCGTTACCATTTTGACAAAACTTTGACAAAAATCATCATAGCACTCACAAAGACATTGCTTTCTTACCGCGTATTTCAAACTTGTTATTTGACTTCAGAAAATTAAAAACTTCTTTTGTTATATGATAAAAAGTTCACAATTTAAAACTGTTCTATTTTTCAAATTCGATTATCGTATCGAACGTATACACTTGTTGTCCCTTTCTCTCTGATAAAAATACGTGGGCGTAAACAAGATAAAATATACTATACATAATGCACCACTATACCTAGGTACACGATCCTTAGTAGGTAAATTGTATTGTTCGCCTCTCTAATAAGGAACTCCAGTCCAATATTTTTACTTTTTTTAATCAATAATGATGTTCAAACTTAAATGTCAATATATTTAGTTTTTTTTTTTAAACTCAGTTTTCATAATTAAAATAATTTTCGCTTTTTCGAAGCCCGGTCAAAATACTCCCAATCTATGGTCGGTCGGTTTTGATCAGTTTTGAGGTTAGAATGTAAAATTTAAAAACAATGAGCTTTGATGAGCTTTACCGTACATAATTTTATATTCTATTCATGGTAAACCATAACTAAACATAGGTAATAAAATTATTTACCTTTTTAGAAACTTTAACTGAAAGAATAATAATAGTGTTGAGTATTAACATTATCATAACATCCGTATTGATGATTGATTTGATCATGAGTACTCAAATGTATTTCATTAATTAGAGTTGTTTCTATTAAATAACAATTATAGAGCTTAAAGTCAGCCAAATTAAGTTAAACTTTCAAAACTAAAAAAAAAATACAAAACAAATTCGAAAAATAAAAAAATTTCGCACGTGACGTCAGATGTTCCATTTTTTTATTAATATTTAAAAAACGATTTAAAAATTCTACGTATAATTATATACAATGAAAATTATATATTCAGAAACTGTGTTTGCTAAAGCATATGAATATACTCGTATATATTTTTAAGTCATTTTATTTTTCACTGGAGTTCCTTATTGAGTGACATATAACAGAGAAATTATTATATTGAAAACATGTTTGAATACTAAAACATCATTCGATATAATTTCACACCCCGAGAGCTTTACTAAAACAAAAAACAAAAACCAAAAAACAAAAAAAATCTTACCTACTTATACATACAATGGTAAGCCACGATTATCTTGCAAATGATTTTTTTTAATCAATTTTATGAATCATTATAACAGATTTCATATTTATTATTTTTTTCAAACTAAACTGTATCCATAAGAAGCACATTCATCACGAAAGTACGAATTATTGTGACTTTATTTTAGTTTACGCCTCACCGACACGAAATATTTTAAAAACCAAGTCAATAGTGTCTAGTTCTAAATAAACCTATTTACAACCTTAAATTATGTACATTATGCATTAACCCATTAAAACTATTTAAGAATGAACTACATGATAATGTTAAGATAAGAGTTCTTATTTGAAAACACAAAAAAAATATTATTTTAAAAATTAATCGTTTTTTAAACAATGATTGTTTTACCAGTATGTACAAATTAAAACCAGAGCCTCTTTTCAGTTTTTGTAAAACTAAAACCTTATTGGACACATGATAATAACTGTTAATAGCACGTGAAATTGTATAATGGATTAAAGAATTATTTGCACGTAAAATGCCTTTTATTCGTAGATTTTATGTAACCACTTACCCCTATTGTAATGGGTCAATAACATAATAACAAAATATTCAATTCCCCAAAAAAAATTTCATTGAAATGCTTGGAGTAAATATTTCAGACCAGCTCAAGCATCGTAGCCCGAGTAAATCTGGCTTTCAAAAAGCTGGGCGTCTTGTAGAGGGCAAGTAAATTCTTCAATAGTGACCAGCTGCTAACCCTGTACATATCTCAAGTAGTCCAACAATCGAATTTGGTAGAAATTTTGAGTTGGAGCTCCAAAATACTTTATAAACTTGCTTGATTATATGCAGAGGAGGGCGGTCCGTCTGATGACAACCCGTTGTTAACAAACGTCCATAATGCACAGACGCAAAGAGTCTATTTTACAGGTATTTCCTAGAGCCTACTTGAAGGAACTGGCAGCATTGATCCCTAGTGAACCGGTGCATGTACGCAACACTCGACGGACATGAGCGAAGCACCCGTTGGAGAGAACGGGTCATCATTTTTGTGTAAGTCGGCTCAAGGAACGAGCTACCGGCATCTATTTTTCCTCCTTCGTATAATCCGGTCCTTTTCAAAACCCGCATTAACAAATCCATTCCTTCAGTCCCTACCTTGACCCGCCTCACAATGCTGCCTAGCCGGGTGCTGTTATAGTTCACCTGTCATTACACGGCACAGACAGTGGCGCTTTGGTGAGGTGCAACATAAAAATATGAAATGGAAAAAGACAAAAAAAAAAATTAAGTTTCAACAAAGGCTAAACTAGGAACTTTTCATCAGTCGTAGGACATTTTGATTAGTGAGTTCCTCCCGGATAAAGCATAGCAAATTTTTGTCTGTCTTTTTCCATTGTAATTATTGTAATATTTTCAAATGTTTCCCGACCCAGCTCCTTATTCTCAGATCAATTTTCAAACGTAAAGTATTTGAAGACAACCGGTAAATAAATATTTCGCTTACAGTAATGCGGTGTTTCAAATCGACGCAATGTTTATTTATTTATGCCCTGGTGGTTTCGCTGAAAATTGCACAGTTTGTTCGTTCTGGGAAGGTTTAGAGAATAGTTTGAATGAAATTCAATATGTAAAACTGTTTCTATAACGTTTTAAAATTGGTATTAAAAACATTGAACCCGCCATGTTGTATTGAGGTTAGCCCATAGATATACCACTCTGGTTAACCATAGATTATATATTCAAAAAATAAGGTTTGTTAGGATAGAATATTTTCAAAATGGAAAACACAATTTGGTACTTACTTAAGAATTTCATTATTTAAATATCTTTTGAAAAAATAAATGTTGGGAATGAAATAAAATTTTAAATTGAATATTTCTTTGTTTAGAGATAGTAATAGTTGTCACAAGGCATTACTTTCGCTGTCAAATCAATTATGGCACCAAAACGATAAGCAGCAATTCACAACTTCATAACTTTATTACAAAATAAATAAATAATCCCCAGCAAGTCCGGGTGTACATCAGCTAGTAAACTATAATAATAGAAAAAAATTAGATAAATATTCGATATGGAGTAAAAACTCGGAAATTACAGCAAAATGTTTATGGAGAGTTCTTTTCAACACATTTGTATCACCAGTAACGATTATGAAAGTATACTTGAAAAAATTTATGAAGATCTTAACAGTTTGTCCCAATGGCTGAAATTAACAAACTTAAACACAACATCTCAAAAACAAGTACATGATCATTGGGAACCGAACGTACGATGAACGTCATCAAGTAATAATGGATGGTGAAAACTTGGAATAGGTAAATAAGATAAGAATTGAAATTAAAAAACGTTTGTACTTTGTTCCACTTATTTATTTTCACCACGACCGGTGTCATCCTACTACGGACATTTTCAGACTGGTAGTTGAAATTCTTATGTTACGGTATTTATACAAACTTAGGCAGGGGTACACAACATTGTCTCTCTATTTAATGAATGTTTCTATTTTGTTAATTTAAGGTATTATAAGTTATTTTGTTAATTTGAGGTACATATAGGTAATTATAATGTTTAATATTAAAATTATGAATGATGTTACATAGTAAATAGATATTTTTAATTCACATGAATGTATATGAATTTATATAATTGAAAAGGTTTGTGATTACTGATATTTTACTTTTGTAGGTAGTAGGATTCTTTTGTACGTAGTAGGATGAAACCGGTCCTGGTGAAAATAAATAAGTGGAACAAAGTACAAAAGTTTTTTAATTTCAATTCTAATACAATGGAATTCCACCACTAATTAACAGTCCAAAAACTAGACTCATTAAATAAGATAAATTACTTGGGAATAATATTAGATTGATAGATGGCTCTTGAAGAAAGCACCGATTTTCTTGCAAAATGGCTAAATAGATGTCTTTCCTAAGAAGAATTAGAAAAAAATTCCATAAAAAAACAAGATATCTAATTTATAAAACAATTGTTGATAGACACATGAACTACTGTTCTAGTCATCTCTCTATATAGGTAATGTAGGAAGCATAAAAAAAACTCCAAATAATCCAGAATAGGGAAATGATACAAATTTTACAGTATAATAAATAATGATCAATGCAGAAGATGTCCAAGGAATTAGATATAATGAGGGTTAAACAAAAAAATTTCTATAATGTTTTAATTCTTATAATATAGAAAGTTTTAACAATTTATTACCATCTTACTTTAGAGACAAACTACAGTATAATACAGACTTCTACACACACAATATAAGACGGAAATAAAGATATTAGACAAAAAAAAACAAACAAATCCCAAACACAAAATTGTTTACTGTGTAAATTGACTGACGTCCCAGTGAAATTTATAAAAAAATTCGGACATAAATTAAGCATATCTAGAGTAAGATGTAAAAAATTATGTATGTAATAAGTATTTAACATAAGCAATATGTAAATTAAAATGCAAAAATGTGTAATTTTATATTAGACCATATAAAGTGGAAATATTTTAAGTTTAATAAAAAAAATACCGTATTTCCAAAAATGTCGACAACATTCTCAAAATCCATTACCAAAATTATGCAGTCGATTTATAGGAGTGTGAGACTGATAGTTTGTTTTAAAAAGGGTAGCAATTTGTTTTATTTTTTTATTTCTGGTCGGTACATGTTATTTTATTTTGGCGAGAATTTTACGGTTGTCAAAACCATATTTATATCATTTTATTTAATAGAACAAGGTTTGAGACAATCCGCCTGTCGGACAGTGTAAATGTCAACAGATGTATTTCATCAGATTGATGTAGTTAATATTTGAAATTGGAAAATTGAGTTTAAAAATACTAAATCTTAGGAATTTGTGCTGTACCCTTTCTATATCGATGGAAAGTACTTTGTAAAATGAGGACCAAATAGGCGAATTATACTCTACCCGATATCTTACTAAAGAAGTGTACAGCGTTTTCAAATATTCGAGACTATAAGACTAAGAATATAAAACCATGCATTTAAAAAATTTTTTTTTAGTTATTTTATTTACCTGCAGAATAAATGTCACTTCTAAAGGTCTAATCACATCTACCAACACCGCGCAGACCATAACAGTACAGTACAGACAGACACAGATGCGAGTATTTAAATTACACCATGCAGCACAGCACAGACACATCACAGACGCGAGTACGGCCGTAAACTGCAGTGTTAACTGAGCGTTAGCGTCCGCCACAACATGGTTATTTCGAATTATGGAACTACAAATACATTGTTATTTCGATCATTATGGAACTACAAATACATGAATATTTCGATCATTATGGAACTACAAATACATGGATATTTCGATCATTATGGAACTACAAATACATGGATATTTCGATCATTATGGAACTACAAATACATGGATTATATCGAACGTGGATATGATAAATAAACTCAAGCCTTTTAAAAACGTAAACAAAACAATAATACGGCGAGTTGAATCCTGCGTGTATCAAAACGTGTCATATAGAGGCAGATCCGAGTTGATAAACAAGATTGTCATGACAAAATACGAGCAAGTCAAGACTTGTGTTCACACCTGTTAAACTTTGTCAAAATAAAAACACGTCAGATGAACGACATCTGAAACAAAAAAGTTGATCAAAACAACACGTCCAAATAACCAAGTCAAGATTGAACAACCAAATTCAATACTAAGCGAGCCAAAGGCCTATATTTCAACATAAACAAGTCAAAATTACACCACAAAATGCAATGATTTCATAACACCTGCAAATAACGTTGCCGGAGCCCTATAAAAATCGTACGCACATAGGCACGCGCTCTATTCCCGCTCACGAACCTGACCAAGTAACATCTCCACTGTAACGCTGTTTCACCGTGAAAACCGACCACCATCATTTATCTTCAATATACCGGGAACTGCTCTCCTCACCAAGTGAGAGATTTCACTCTACCTGAACCCTACAGCCACCCAGCCTACCTACGAGCTTGCAGCAACCGGTCCGACCCTAAAGCCGTCCCCGGATATGCCGCAACCTGACCCCGACAGCCACCCAGCCTACCTACGAGCTTGCAGCGACTGGTCCGACCCTAAAGCCGTCCCCGGATATGCCGCAACCTGAACTCGACAGCCACCCAGCCTACCTACGAGCTTGCAGCGACTCCGGGTGACGACATCCCCGCTTGGAAAATACCAATCACCTTTCTCAGGAGGACTGGCGAATCACAATAGTGATGCGTTCCTGTGGGCCGGTATCTAAATACTTAAACTCCCTTGTGCGAGCCTACACGTCTCGTACATGGATATTTCAATCATTATGGAACTATAAAAACATAGTTATTTTAATCATTATGGAACTACAAATACATGGTTATTTCGATCATTATGGACTACAAATTCATGGATATTTTGATCATTATGGAACTACAAATACATGGTTATTTCGATCATTATGGAACTACAAATTGATGGATATTTCGATCATTAAGGAACTACAAATACATGGTTATTTCGATCATTATGGAACTACAAATACATGGATATTTCAATCATTATGGAACTACATATACATGGTTATTTCGATCACTATGGAACTACAAATACATGGAAATTTCGATCATTATGGAACTACAAATACATGGATATTTCGATCATTGTGGAACTACAAATACATGGATATTTCGATCATTATAGAACAACAAAACATAGTTATTTCGATAATTTCTCGCCATCTAGGTGTTGCCATTTAAAACGATCGCAGCACCCTATTTTTTTGTCTACTAAAAAAAGTCAGATCGTATGCAACACATGTTTAGGTGGGAGAAGCAACTTCATAGGTTGTGCGAGGAGAGGCTGGACCTATCATGGACCGATTCCGTAAACGTAGCATGGGATAGGGACGCCTGGTGGCGTCTTGTTGATGCGATGGGTCCCCGTCCCCAGTAGAACAGCGGGAAGAAGATGTAAATGTAAAATATTTTGGTCAGATAATATTGATTTTCGAATTAATGTGCTACGCACGAGAGGCAATCTAATATTTTTCTTTAGAATTTAATGAAATGAAATAAATATTTTCAAATATGTAAAAAAGATGAGCGACATTAGAATTTAGTTGGTAGAACGAATCGTATCTGTTTGATACCGTTTTTCCAGTTGACTATCCGATTTTTAATATGAATTTGATATCGACTCACCATTTAATAATGAATAATGATGACTAATGAAGATAAGAATGGATCATCCAGCAATATAACTCATATGATTTAATTATGCGGTATTATTTATTACGTACATTGGTGTTTCGTTACTAAATGAATATAATCTATATATAATATATAAAAATGTCTGTCCTCGATTTTCTCAAAAATTACTCCACTGATATCGTTGAAAATAACACAGTTTGTTCTTATTAGTGCTGGGAAGATTTAAAGAGTAGTTTGAATAAAATCCAATATGTAAAACTTTTGCTTATAACGTTTTAAAATTAGTATGAAAACATTGAACCCTCCATGTTGTTTTGAGGCTAGCCCATAGATATACAACTCTGGTTAATCACAGACTGCATATTCAAAAGAAGAATGTGTGTTTGGGTAGAATATTTTCAAAATGGAAAACACAGGTAGGTTATTATAAGAAGCTTATTATACGACTATCATATTTTGAAAAAATAAATATTTGGAATGAAACAAAATTTTGAAAAGAATCTTTCATTGTTTAGAGATAGTAATAGTCGTCACAAGGCATTACATTCGATAGCAAATCATTTATCTCACCCAAACGACTAGCAAGGATTCACAACTTCATAACTTTATTCCAAAAGAAATAAATAATCCTGAGCAAGTGCGGGTACTCATCAGCTGTATATAATAAGAAGTAAAAACATTGGTTTGCTATTTACAATTTCAGAGAAATTCCAGATGATCGTTCCAGGTGAAGCTAAGGTAAGCAAATTTAGAAGCTTTGGGAAAGGATCATCAACTTGCAACACACCGAAGCTACGAAAGAAGTAGAAGATCATCAGCGGTTTTAAAATCCACATGTAACGATTGCCATGTTCGTTAATATTATAAGAAGTAAACTGGAGTACGCTAGCGGATATGGACTCCGCATCAAACTAAATATATAAATATGCTAAGATAATTCCAAAAAACAATCCTCGTGTACCTCTACTCGTATTTGCGGACGCATGGAACTTATCCAAGGTTCATGCACCATATGGACTCTTATGATGATGGGTATGATGGGATGAAGGAAGGTCGGGTAGGAGAAAATGCAACACGGTGGGCATCAGGATTAACATTTGGTGGATGAGATGGAGGTTGGGAGCAATTGAGAGGCGGAGATAAGGATAACAGCGCGACTTACCCGCTGATGGTGTCTCAGGCGAGTCTCAGCGTTGTCCGGACAATAGATAGCTCAGATTTCGGTACTAGCGGTGGGCGAAGCGGCTCGGTTTAGTGAGCCGGATCACTAAATCAGCTCTCTGTAAAGACAATCCACATTAAAACTGGACGAAAAAATTATCGTGTAAGAGCGTCTTAAGGACGTCATTAGGAGGGCCAAGGGAGCGAGGGAGAGGGCATGGTGCGGGGAGACGCGAACCGTCGTTCAATCGAGCTGGATCAGCGAACCTGTAGTGAGTGATCCGGATCAGTGATCCAGTTCATCGAGCCTCTTCGCCCACCACTATTCGGTACAGCAGGAGGTTTCCTCTCTCTCAGGGTCATATGAGTCGACCGAAGTCTTATAATTGGATTAGAGGCAATTCTATTCTACTTTAAATGAAGAGATGGAGTACTTTCTGTTCAGAATTTATTGTGAAGTGAACATAGACATTGCAGGTTATGTACAGTTGTACGCCAAGTAGATGGCTCTTATTCGGATATAGAGTTAAACTACTTCTCTCTCTCTCTGATGAAATTCTAGACCGGGCTTATTAATTATGGAAAACACGAGTATAACACATCAACGAGGGAAGGTTTGGGACAGCTTACATGTGAATGTTGGTACAGGGAAACCATGGCCGGGGTTGCCTGCGTAGCTGCGTACTTGGGCACAAGCGTCGGACATCTCTACACTGAGTTTAAGTAGATAATAACAAGTCACCATCTTTGGTGTTTTAAAGTAAAATGGGAACTATCTTCTGAGCGCTTCAAGACCTCATGCAATTATTGTTTCCAATCGGACTCGAATGATGTAATAATAGAAATGGCTGCGAGCTCCAACGGAGTACGCAGGTGATAGCTCTAAGGTCGGAACAAGAGTGATTGCGACGGCAATTTTGCTACGCGAGATCCAGCCGTTCCAAGCGGTCGGAAGTTGTCCGTTCCGCTAGACCTCATTGGTTGATTAACCAAGATGACTGGCGGAAGCTCCCTGGATTGGTTGCCGGGTTGCGATCTCTGGAGGGTCGTTTCGTAATTGGATGCCCAGCTATTACCTTGTGACAAGAAGCTAGAATTAACCTAGGGTCACCTTTTTGTTAGCTAACAGGACTTACTTGAGGCAACAAATAGAATTACCCGAGAAACCTGACGTTATGCGACTCTTGCAATACTTAGTTTTAATATAATGCATAACTTTTTTGATAGCCCATTCCCTCTTGGAATGCTATGGCTTATACGTGCTTGAAAACTGCAGCCGTAGTCGTCGCCACAACTTGTTTAAGATGATGCCACACGGCAGAACATATATTCTAGCACAGCATAGAATGACAAGAGGAATTGCACTATTGAATAAAATTTCTAAAACAGTAGATGTATTCAATTACTCTTGTAATTACCTTGAAAGTGTTTTGTTTACCTATTTTTCTAAATATTGAGAATATTAAAATAAGAAATCTTGTACTGTAAATGGAACAACAATTTGTTATAAAATAATAAATATATAAATTTTAAAATATGGGGACACTTGCGGAGTGCAGACGCCTTCTGAAAGCAACGGGGCCTCGAATAGGAAAAGCCTATAATTACGCTCTTTTCCAGAGTAGGAATAAAGAAAAAAAATATCCATTGGTTTGATCAACTAGCTGAGATAGGAAGCATTATCCCAGTGGTTGGTCTACTGAACATATAATGCCTAGACGTGTGATCTATACCGATTTGAAAGATGATGTCGCCAGTTTACGACACAATTTGAGAAATTGAGATATTTTTGGGCACACAAAAACACAATTGTGAAGCGACATAATTTTCTTTTTTTTCCCTATATATTTAGTAGTTTTAGTTTATTTATAAGATGCATGGGATACAATTCTTTTTACGTTTAATATCAAAAAGAATCATTATGTTTGGTTGATATCTGTCCAAGTTATTGAATTTTTAGTTAACATCATATTTATTTACTAATAACACAAATCATCAATAGCTGTTTACGCACCAAATCAGTAGAGCACTAAAACTGATCTACTGATCTACGCCCTTCGGAGATCAACCCTTCTAAGACCATCCACTGGACCCTGGACAGCCATCAGTAAAGGGAAGTGCCTCTGAACTCTTATTTAAAAATAAGTGGCTTATTGCTAAAAGTATTAAAATTCGTTTTATCCGGTATTGATTTGAGAAAAGTTATTTAAAATGATGATTTTTAATTAAACTAATTTACTTACTCATGCTTGTGAATATGTTTCCCAAATGGACAAACTTATCCAGTTGCTCCAAGTATTCAATGTTTACAACTATATTGCACAGCATTTTCGATGTCTCTCCTTAAAAACAAACATTGGACTTGGATTTTGGACTTCATCTTCAAATCATTCCCCATACATATTTCGTTCATCCTAGATACGAGAGATTGTAAACTTTCACAGTGTTAAAAATAAGCACCGTATCATCAGCATACAACAGGCAACGTACTTTCCAATTGTTTTCTTTATTACCTATCCATGTACCCTTTAATTCCTGTATACAATTATCTATATACAGATTGATCACCACCATTCCAATATCAATGAAATTGATATCCGATTCAACGATATACGAGACGTGCAATACAACAAAGGGAATTTATAAGATTAATAATACCTCATTATTGTTAATGTTGACATTATGTGAGACGTCTTTATTTTTGGACATAGGTAATTTCAGCACCAGGCCACATAATTATTTATGATCTTTGAGATAACTTTCCTCTCACCTTTATGAGCGACGTTTGTTATCAATTCCAGCCTTACACGATTTTAAACGATTACGATATACTCGTACAACTATAGGTACTACTGTAAACCGCTACATCTAGATTTGAGGCTATAAAAGAAAACGAAAAGGATTCATTGTTAAGCAACAAAAAAACATAAGAACTTTTCAACAAATGTGTTTAATTACATTAAGTGCTTTGTAAGGAACTAGCGGAAGAGTTAGCGAAGATTTTTTTCAATTCCATCTTACCATATGTTATTTTGGTTCCATGATAAAGATTTATCCGTTCACTCTTATTTTGACTCATTTTGTTCACGATGTTAACGAACGAAATTAGAAGCTTTTGTACTCATTGTAAATAGTTATCTACACGGTTTACTTTAGTTACATCCTGGTACGCTCAGTAAAAACGGTTTTCTAAAAGTTACGATTTTTTCCCAAAACACTTCGCGGATGTCACTGTCAGTTTAATTCTCAGCGGAGATTTTTGGGAAAACCTCCGCTGAGCCATGGGTGGCTTTAGTAAAAACATATGGATGACTTTATTGCGAGGTTACCAATTTGCACATCAATCGTCGTTCGCTGATATAGGCGAAATGTCGTCGTTGGCCGAACAAATAAACTTTAATATGACCATTTTTATGATATGAAAAAACAGTCGCTTGTGAGATAGCTTAAGACTAATTCCTTTTATGAGTTGTTCTTATCTTCTTTAATTCGTTTTAGATATATCTTCTGAATTTAATTTAATTCGATTTCGAATTATTAATTTCCAATTGCGTTTAATAAAATAAAAGAGTCATTCATAGTCTCCATTTTACATTGTCGTGTATGTTAATGTATTTTTGGAATGGTGTGAGTTAGAGATGCCATATTTTTACACAAAAAAATTTGATTTTTTTTACATAACTCATCTCATCTTCTACCCCTGGTCTTATTCGTATTTAGCAATCATGGTTCCCACCATAAGGCGCCTCTAGGCTTGTCTGTCCTGCGCTACTTCGGCCAACTTCTATCGACGTCCGACTGGACGTCTCCCTTCTGTTATCTCAAGCCACCTCAGTCTTGACTGTTCCATTAAGAGTAGCATAAGCCCATACCGGATCATAAAAAAATATTTATTCTAAAAAGTGGAGATACACTTTACAGTGTTTAGTTTTGTATCATAAAATGTACCAGGCGGTCAACACTATGTGCAATAGCGATATGGGAATTCTAATCTGCCGGCGTTAGAGTTATTCTGTATGTCGTAGAACATCGGATTCTTATCAGGTGAAGTACTGATAGCGATCTAATTAAATAAATCTTGTACCTGTGTCTGTATCAGGTCGGCTCGCGTGCGGGAGGCTTTATCACGAAGGTTTCGTATTAGAGATTTGACTGACAAGTATTCATCACAATTAATTTGTCCGCCGTTGTTGCGAGTTGTTTTGCGTTTCGGTCATCATGATTCTAAGTAAGTGCTTTTTGCATTTATGTATTTTTATTATGTCTGTTTTATTATTAATTAATTTTACAATCCGGCTAAAGATTTATTTCGAGGTAATATTTTGGTTTTTAAACAATAAAAACCTATAAAAAATATGGCTAACTCACAGTTTGTTTTAAACATTTCTGTTTTATTATAAACTAGTTCCACTTCCCAGTCTTGCTAAAGATTTACATATTGTGTGTCGTTGTCGAAGTTTCACAAAAAAAAAAAAATTATTTCGTATGTTTTACGACCCGCTCGTTAAAATATTTTTTCAACACACTGATATTATGTTCATAACATTTACTCCCCGGCTTCGTTAAAGATTGATGCGTGGCTTAAACTCAAGTACTGCAGCTTCATACTTTTTTCAAACGTATGACTTTCATCTACATGATAAAATTCAATTCAATACAATTCTTCAGCTGATATTTTTTAATGACATTTCTTCATGTTTTTCCCAATATTTCTAATGTTAAATAAATACGTGTCTAATTAAGAAGAATTGAATAAAAGTTTTTGTTTGTGGAAGGCAATGAAACAGGAGCAATTAAGAGTAGGAATAATAATTATAATCACTTGAAATTGTCATATTTTTATAACAGTTTTTTAAAAGGGGTAAAGATATTTAGTTTGGCACAGCTCACAATAATTTTTTTATAAACTTTGTTTTCCAAGCTACACAGTTCACAGCGAACGCAAGGGTGCTGAAAATAGTAATATAGTGTATTGATGCAAAAATTCCAGATAGAAAAAAGGGGATGCAGGAAGGGATCTAAAAATATTTTCGATGTGTTAAAAAATGCATGAATATAATTAATACGTAGAGCACAATATGCTATTGTGATGTTATATGTAAAATTTAATTATCGCTTTGATTATTTTGGTGACACATAACTTAAACACATACATCGCAATGCGATTAGGTTACTGAAACCCGGGGCGCTATTCCCGTTCTTTTTAAGAAAGATTCCTTACGGTTTTCCTTAGGGTTAAAGACTTCTTGATTAACTACGGAATTCCGGTGAGACATAGTAAAAAGATCCTAAATAGATTGTCAAGAGATTATTTGAAAATACAAATTGATGAAATATCTTCGAGTGACATAAGATTTTGAGCTAAAACTTTTAAAAACAATTATACTATATTATAACTCATTTTTATTTTATTTTTAAATATCATAAATAAGCCTTCTAACGAAGAATCACGTTTTATTAAAAGGTACCTACCTCATTAGATAGTAATGACCTTTTTTGTCTGTAGTTCTAAAAGTGACATTTGAATTTGTGCCGACTTGGCGTGAATTGTCAAAAATGTCAACATATAAATAATGTTTACTAGCTAATTATGTTTAAAGTAAATAATAACGTAATTGGTAAAATACTTAATATTGAGTTTGACTCTTGTTAAAACAACGCAAATATTGAGTTTTTCTCTCGTTAAAATATCGCAAATATTGACATTTTTGATGAATGTCGCTCGCTGAATTCAACTGACAGCTGTCATCCGAAAGAACCAGAACCGCAGTTAAGTAAGAAGGCTTTAACCCTAAGGAAAAAATTAAGGAATCTTCCTTAAAAAGAACGGGAATAGCGCCCCTGATTCAAATGAATTTTACAGAAAACGAAATAAACAATAGGCCACATGCAAAGATATTTAATTGCCTTGGAAATATTATGTAGAGATTTTCTTAATATAAATGAAGAATTTTCTGTTTATAACATAAAATACATCAGTGATTTATTGCAATATAACTTGTTTTAAATAACTACTATCACATCATCATACTATCAACTGTAATTATGTAAAACCCTTCATGGCACAAAATAAAAACATTACAGGAGACGATTAAAACGAATATTTTCGGATTTGCAAAACTAAATAAAAATCTTTAAGTTATGTAAACATATAAATTATATAGATAGTGATTATTTGTTTTTCAAAGTGTTGATGTAATTATGGGAGATTTGAGAGCTGAGTAATTTCAACCAAGGTTTTCTTGAAATAATAAAAAGTGTTAAAAATGCCTTAATCAGGACAAATTACTTTACCAGGTTGTATATTGAAGACTATAATATGAAACCACTGAAAAGTAACTATCCCAAAAATGTGAAGGGTTGTGTTTAAAGTCGATATGGTGACCCTCTTCTAATTTAAAATTTAAAACACTAACTGAATTTTTCAACCTTTTAACACACGTCATTTTTTCAACGGTGCGGATAGTGCTTTATTTTACACCAATGAATGGTAAAGATGCGTAAATAATATTATTATTCATGGTAATTTAAAAAAAAAAACATTCTAATTTTCAATTTCACTCGATAATCATTTATGAATGTCCGCTCTGCTTTTTGAGTTTTGGAATTTGATCATTTGACGTTTACTCGTTTGGTTTTGCTCTACAACTTTATTTGTTTCCTTTCTTTGTTCCACAAAATGAGCAAACAATTAGAGTGATATACGCATGACTTTGAGTCGGGAATTTGCAGGTTTGATTCCTTGGCTTTTCATATATTATATGGGCGCTGCCTAGATGTGTTAATGTTGACTGTTGAGTATGATATCGGTGTACCCTAGAAAAATGACTCTTAGCTATTTGTAAATAACGTTCTGACTTTCGGTTTCGCTTAAATGTTTCAATTTCTCGATAATAATGATATTCTTATAGCATTTGGAAAAAAAAAAGTTTTAATGTTATTTATCCAAACTAAGAGCCTAATAACCTATTTAAAATAAAATAAAGGTAATTAATTATACATAAAATAAGTTCTTGGGTTCTTAGTTTGGGTTTAAAGAGGAAAAAAACAAAAAACTAACCTAAAAATTCCGTACAAAAACTTAATAAGCTTTAAATGAATTTATAACCATTATTTTGCATCTTCGCCGACGTGAATAGTTATTTTTTGTAATTCAGTTAAACCGGAGTATTATTTCAATAATCTATGCGTATTTAGAGGAACGGCTGCGCGGCCTGTTTCATACATAACTTAATTTTGGATTTGAGGCCAAAATACCCATCCAAACTGAATGATATATTTTTTTAACTAAAGGTTTAGCAAATATATCTAGTACGTATGAGAAGTATTATATTTATTTTAGTTTTAAATTATGAAGTATTAAGAAAAAAAATAGACTTAATTTATTTTAAATAATGCAATGACTTTTTTTATCACTTTGATCATAACATCAAAAATAATGACCATGCTGTTTTACTTGTCCGCTGTCACAATTTGACCAAAAACGGAAACGGGCCGAGAGTCGGCATTTAACGGGACCGTCATTGTATGGACGGAGTTCGAAACACCCCAACCTAAAACGTTAATTAAACTAAGTTTTATTATTTAAAAAAAAAATTACAACAAAGATAATGTTTGAATTATTTCGTCAGCGGGGTTGCGTACCAGCAGCCTCTTAAGACTACACAATTCAAAACATTTACCCTTCATAATACAAAATACATACATGGAACTGGCTGCAATTCTCCCAAACCATGACTTTTTTTTCCTGAAATACCATAATTTGTTTTTCTGTATTTATAAGTTAAAATTTATTTTATTTCTGTTGAAATTGTCTTTAGTACTTTTACATTTGCTGAATTTTATGATTTTTAGGCCGAGAAGGATTATTTATTAATTCGAAATAATGGTAATATTATTACGTAATACAAACACAATGTTTTTAAAGGAAGAATATTTGTAAACGGCCTCCATGGTCGAGGGGTAAGGCTCTTGACCACGAATCCGAAGGTCGCGGGTTAAAATCCTGGCGTTCGCAAGAAAATTTTATTTAATTAATTTGTGTTGTTCACAATTAATTCATTTAAAAATAATATACGAGTATAGTATATTTGCGCACGTTCCAGAGTGGAAGATACTATCAGTATCGCCCTGGTGAAAGACCACCATTCAGAATTGAAACGTTGCTTGAAATGGCTTTTAGCCGTGTTTGGTGACCAGATCTGAATAGCCAAATATTCCCCACCTTCCTCTACCCCTTCTTCTTTCCCCAATACTTTCAGCATCACAACATTCCCCAATTGGGAATGCCATTGTCTCACTGGCTCCAGACGGTTGGGAGCAGTTGGGACTCTTGTGGGGTATTCATATAAAATAAATGATTTAAAAATTACTCTGTAATCACCGATTTATTAATACATACATATCAATATGCTTCGAAAGCGATGCTTCCCTCATCAGGAAAATACAGAATACTAAAAAATAATATTGTCAAATATAGACAAATGATATACACGATAATGTAAGAGTAGACAAATTATAAACATAAAGAAAAATTGATTAAAAAATGTTAATTTAATATTAAAAGTGAATACCAATCTTTTGAAGAAATTATTTGAAAAATATTTTTATGTATTTAAAAATTTACATATGATTAAATATGACTATCTCTGACCATCCTATGGATGTTTTGTAAAATATTAAAAATAAGAAGATAGTAAAACATTATTACTATTATTATTATTAATTTACAATGTGGGGAAAAAGCGCATTTAAAAAACATTACGATCAGTGTTTGTGAAAAAAATGAAACTACACCTATTTGTTTTAAAAGAAAATTCTAAGTATTTTCTGAAGTATTTTTCAACATAAAAAACAAATATTTTTCAAAACATTCGTAGGACGGTCAGAAAAAAGGTTATATATCAAATACGATTTTGATAAATTTTAAGCTTTATTTGATCATGTTTTTTTTAATTCCCTTTTAAAACATCATGTTTATTGTACTGCGTAATAATATCATCATTATATATCGTATTACAGTTTTTATTTGTTTACGGTGCCAGAGAACATTTTTCCCTCTTTCTGTGTCAACTGTGGTTAGAGGTGCATACATGCGGAGATAATCTTCTCTACCCAGTGCGCGGGCTGCCTATTGCTACTGTAGGGCTTTAATATCATAATTATTAAAATAATTTATTCTTGAACAATGTCCCCCACAATAAAGTTAAACTCATATCCTGAAGGACAATACACATTCCCGTATTCAGTGAATAATAAAAAAATAAAAAAATGAAGGTTGTCATTATTTCAACCGTTAGCACCTTCATATAAGGTAATCGTTATATTTTCCAGCGATTATTAATTAACATTAGGAAAAACCTATAATCTCATATTGGACCAATCAATAACGTACTATCATGATGAACGCTAAATTATATGACAGAAAAATAGTCTGTAACTTAATCCTACCATAGCTAATGAAATGATTCAGTTTATGATTGACAGGTCTCTATCATGCGATAAATCAATGGAAGATAGGATGCCTAGTTTATAACAAAAAACACGTTAAGGAAAATATTCTGTTTAATTTTTTTGGCTGGTCACCTAATATAGTTGTTTTTGCCGAGATAGAGAATGATCTAAACAATTAAATAACGTCGATTTTTGTTATTATTAGCGTTATATCCTATTATACTCGTATATGGTACCTGTGAACTTTTGGTACAAGCGGCAAACTGGTGAATGTGCATCATATTTAGAGTTGATTTTGTGGTATTTAATTTATTTTTTTTGATTTGAGCTCTCGTTTTCAAGTGAATGGAGTACGAAGTAAAAAAAAATTATCGGTCACTACGTTGTTTTTTGCAGATGTTTATTGTCTTTTAAAATTCGCCGAAGCGTAGATCCGGCTCTAATAGTATGTTAACCCTAAAGTTTACACAAAATGGAAAAAAAAAATTGGATTCCCCAGCTTCCTGGTTGTACCACTAGTTTCCGGTCACCGTTTGTAATATCTATTAGTGGTTAAGAACCTCGATTATGATGAGCCTACGGGGATGGGATGGTGGACGGGACGGGAAGGGAATAAATCTAGTCTGTGTAGAGTAATATGTATTGTATGGATGTTATTTAGTGATTTTAGGTTTGAAGTTGTGAGGGGCTGAGTTAAATAAGTCGAACTTACTATATAGAGTGTTAAAAATGAGTGAAGTGCTTTGAATTAAGGTGATTTGTTTTGAGCTAGTATTGCATTGAGGAAAGTTTAGTCTGTGGTTTTGTCTGGTTTATTAATTATTTTAGTCTTTAATTCGCAGAAGTACATTTAATTATTATTATTTTTTCAATTTAATGTAAATCACTTTTAAAAATGTTATTATGAAGTTCTGCAAGTATTTTTTTATTTTTCATTATTGTGACAGCTGTTTCGGCATTCAAGGCTATTTTCAAACTCGGGTTAATCCACATTTTGACGACTTATTTATATAATAAATTTCCATAGTAAAAAAGGACAAATAAATTGCAGAACTTAATAATAACATTAAAAAAATAGATTTACGTTAAATTAAATAATAAAATAAATTAAAATGGTCTGTTTTATCTGTTGGGCACTATTAATTGAATTCGTTCAAGTAGTTCAGGGCAATCTATCACAGAGGTGGTTATTTATAATAAAAACAGTACGTTTGCTGAATTTCTACGGTTTCCCAGCGACGAAAAACGCGGCTTTAATGACTCAAGTGGGGACGATAGCCCTGAAAATCGAGGTATCGTAAAAAAACGATTTTGTACTTTCTCAATCCTGACTGTATGTGATAATACGTACCTTTGATTCCAGACTTGAGAGGCATACTCCAGAAAGCTGCATACATAGGCGAATTATAGCATTTTCATTGAGTTCACTTTTAATATTTTATGTTTTTGTTTTAATCTTTGAGGACAAAGCATTGAAAGCATTCGCTATAAAGTACCTATTTGTTCAGAATCGGCGTTTGTTGATCTATATGCATTATATATTATATAGTTTTTGTTCGGATTTCCTTATTAGTTTTATATACCTTTAGTATGACTTGATTATGATAGAAATTATGTTGATTGGATTTTGACATATTTTAATGATAAATATTTATCATTATAATATGAAGTTTTATCGTGTAATGAGTTACAATCGTTTTTCATAAATTACAGCGTAAACAGCTTTAATGTAATCCAGGCAATGTTATGTTACATTTATATAGTGTGTACTTATTAATCTGGCTTAAATATAAATTGTACACCGGTGATTCATCACTTGCGATCACATCTGATAATGATATGAATACGACATAACATCACGTTACAAATGCGTGGATGAAAGACAAGGCTTTTATTAAAAGTCATGCTTCTGGAAATGTGTAGCGCGTTATGGGCCTGTTCGCTTACCCGAAGTCAGATCAGTTTTTCTCCACTTCTGCTAAAATTGATAATACGTTTTCAAGGCGCCTCCAGGCGTCCCTGTCCTGTGCTACGTTTACGCATCCGTCCATAGTAGGTCCAGCCTCTCCTCGCACAACCTTTGGAGTTGCTTCTCCCACCTGTGTCTAGGGCGGCGCACTGGGCGACTTCCCTTTGGAATGACACTCAGAATTTTCTGTGGAATTCGACTTTCTGGCATTCTTAACGCGTGCCCAAGCCACCTCAGTTTTGAATTTTCTATGAAGAGTAATAGTGGTTCGATTAGATCCCATCTCGTGACTCCTGCAACTCCTCATAAAAATCTCATTTCGTCAGCTTGGAGCCTAGAACGTGTACGCTCGTTCAACATCCAGATCTGGTGACCATAACTAAGCGTGGGGGGATACACTAATTTGTACACTGCCAACTTTGTCCTGATACTTGGCTCAGCTTTCCTTATCATTGAGCTGTAAAGAGGACGGAGCACACTGCTTGCCGCACCGATTCTACCGTTAATTTCTCCGTCTTGTCGGCCATCGCTTGAGAATTCAACCCCAAGGTATTTCAATTGGTCAACCTGCTTCAACCGTGCCCCGTTAACGAAGATATGACACTGAGTTTGGTCTCTTCCTATAACCATAACTTCTGCGTTTGCGGTGCTCATCGTCATTTATGCCCCCGTGCACACTTCAATCAAACGGTTAATCCACTCTTGTAACCTCACTATGTCATCAGCAAAAAATAACCAGCTGATTTCTGTAACTATTCGGTCCATGAAGATAGAGAAGAGGGTGGCGACATAGGGCACCCTTGTTTGAGGCCAATTTCCACTTCGAATTCTTCCGAAATTTTATTTATTGCGTCTTAGTAAATTGGCAACGTTAAATTTCTTTTAAATCAGTACTGAAAGACGGGGTTAAATTACTCCGTTTACGGAGTACTTTAACCCCGTACTTTATGTTTACGTTTTTTTCCGTTTGTTTTGTACTTTTTATTTTCGCGTAGAAATTAGGTTTTTTTTTTTCGTTTGTGATAATTTATACTTTGATAAATAATACGGGAATTAATCTATATCATTAATACAATTTTAGAATTTGGTAAAGTTTTTATTTCATTTTTAAAAGTGGTTTAAAGTATTTCCTGGAAGGGGGTTACTTTATTAGTGATTTTTAAATAGTTTTATATGACCTGTGTAAAGTTGAACTCAATGAAGAAAGTATTACACACTTCAAGAAATATAATTAACAGGTTGAATACGCAATGTAGGTTCTGTGAATTTTTACATTCGATACATTATTTAAGACAACTTTTTACAACCAAACACGGTAACTCACTTCAAAGTGAGCTGCTTCTGTTAAATCATACAAATATCAAGTGAAGCATGTAGAATAAATGCTCTATGGTTAATTCACTATTAGTTAAAAGGGAAATAATCTCGGTATTCGTGATTCGTTTACACAATAGATGGCATTAGAGAATTTTAGAAAGTGGCATAAATTAACTGCGGGGTCTTAAGGTATAGATAACACTTCCATTGATTTCCTGTTCAATGGTTTTATTACATGTACATCAGGTAGGCCATTTGTGGATTTTTCATATAAATAATATATGAATAATTTGTAAACCGCCGTTTTTAGGGAAAATGTCTTCTCGGGGTGCTCAGACTTCTTTTATCTTTCATTTGCTCATAATATCTTTTTAACATTACTTTCTCCGTTCATCCGCCCTATATTCAATCCATTTAACCGTTCCATTCTTAAACTTGATCATCACGCTGACACTTTGCAATATTTTTGGATCTCCACATTCGTAATACAGTCGTGCATGGTTTGCACATGACACGAACCCCTCAAGAATTTAATTTTTCTTATTTTTGTCGTCCTTCCTCTACCACATATCAGGATGGTATTATAATTCCATCGTGGACTGTTAGACTCGCGTCCATTGCATGTGATCAAAGAAGTACCAAAAAAATGTCACGAACGTTATCAAAGTGATATCTTGTAAGTTTGATTGATACGTGATCATTTTTGGCAATTACATATTGTGTTATATAAACGGTTCATGCGGCGTGCTGACCCCAAATGACATATTCTTGATTTCTATGAAATCAGATTAAGTCGTAATTAAACAAACAAAGATTTATTTATTGTATTGTATACCCCCTTTAGGGGCGTTTAAATATTTTATGATCAAATTTAAACTATAATAGTGACACAAGTGTAAAACACATTATAGTAGGTACATCGATAGTATAGATCGTGTTCATAAAATACAACAAGAAAATATTAATTTTTCAAGTGCAATATAACAACTCGTACCGAATACTTTTGGGCCGTATTGCAGAAGGGCGCGTTCCCGGTTTTAAAGCCCTAATCATGAAACGGATCGCCTAGTACAGAGCGCGACTAGCCACGACCGATAACTCTATTCTAATGGCACCACTGGACTTCTGGCAGGGCCTCATTTACAATAGATTGATCCAATTCCTGTTTTACATTTCTGAAAGTTTTATTTTATCTTTGTAATTAATCTTTTTGTATTTTTCAATTACAACATATTTTTTATTATATTTTAAATGTTAATTTCCATATATTGTTTGGAACTCGTGTGATTGCACCGCCCTCCCCGAGATCTGAAATACACAATAAAAAATAATTTTTCAATTTCATGATGATATTTATTCAATTCAATTCTTTACTCCTTTTAAAAATTTTACAAAACTTACATTTTAAGGCATTTTTAAAGATATTATTTAATAATATAGGATGTACAACATCCAAAATAATAAAAATTAAAAGAAAGAAGGTAGACATACATAATATCAGTAAATTGCTTACAACACATACTGGTATTATACAAAAAGCAATAAAGTTTTATGTTTAAACGCAGCTTCATTAATGCTAAATATGTCTATATCCGAAGTGATTCTATTTAACAGCAAAATTGCCCTCCCCACCGGCATGACCATTGGCAAGTCGGTCCTGCAGGCTGGGAGATAAAACAGTCTATGCTGTCGGTGACGGAGATAACTATCGGGAACATACAAATTAATGCTAGCCCAATTTTCGAAGAATCCGCGAGTCAGTCTGAAGAAATGTGTAACAATGTTTACCCTTCTGATCCGCAGGGTAGTAGCTATACTCCCTCAGGCAGAGAAATCTCAAAAATTTCTTCCGAACTCTCTCCAACATGAGGGAATACTTCACCCGATGTAGGCTCCAATCCACCGACCCGCTCTCAAGCCTACACCCTACTACTGATTTATGTAATTTATATTTATAAAGTACAGCATAATATGACCACAAGAAAAAAACAATTATTATTTATTATACGATATTTTTACATACATTTTTTTTCGCATTCGAGTTCTAAAGCTCTTAGCGATGAATGAGTGAGTGGGCTACGGATTCCCCAATTGGGGTATGTTGTGAGGTCGAAGGGAATAGGGAAGGTAAGTCATGAAAAGTACGACAAAAAAACAAGCCCGTAAAACCAATCTAAACTCACCAAATTAATAAATTTTTTCGTACTTTTAATGACCTTATGTCATTCTGTCCCGATTTATGGGTTCTTTGATTTATAAGGTCACCATTTATAGCAACGTTTCGATTTTTAAGGTTCCAGGGCGGTACTAAGTGTGTTGTAAAGAGAAAAAAATTATCGCACAGTTTAACATATACATATAAGGAAGGTGCACAGTGGAGATAAAAAATAAAAAAATATTTTTTTTAAAAAACCAGTTAATTGACTTACATCACAGTTAATAGATAGATTGAAGAAAAAAACAGTAATTACAGAATAATACAACACGCATAACTGGAGCATTTGGTTCATTAGAACTGGCAATCTGCTTAGCTGGGAACTACGAGACTTGACAATACATAACAATAGTACACATTTAAAATATTTTCAGTAGTTTACATATTTTCAATTGCTATTGGTAATTATATAATATTATGTACTTTATGTTAACTCATATTTTAAATGAATGTATCTCCCTAATTTAATAAATAAAACATAATAAAAAAAATAAAAATTAACAAATTTGGAGCGCACTGGTGTTTATGCACAGTATTAAACAGCGCTTTCATTATTATTAATTAAATAAGTGTGTACAACGCTCAATGGTAAAGTAGCGTCATAAAAAATGACTGATAGTTCTGTGGACTCTGTGCACTCATAATCGTGACGGGATTAGTTGATTAAACTCGCTTAGTAATGTGTTTTTTGTGCAGATAAAAAACATTTATTTACCGTAATAAATCAGTGATACTACACCCACTCGATAGCCAAAAACTTCTTCCATTAAACTCATTTGAAATGTTTTTTTTTTAATTTAATAAAGCTAACTTATCAATTTCTCTTTTAAAATTGCGTTTGGGGGGTAACAATAAAAAAAATAATGATAACAGATAATGAGTGTTAAACAAAGAATCTTCTAGAATGTTTTAATTTTTATTTAGTAAGTTTTTAACAATATACTACCACCTTACTTTAGAGACAAACCACATTACAATAAAGACTTCCACATACACTATACGAGATGGAAAGAAGATATTAGACCGGCTAAAAGAATAAACAAATCCAAAGCACAAAATTGTTTACTGTATAAAGGCATTAAAATCTATAGCTCACTTCCCAGTGAAATAAGAAAATGTACATAGATTAAGCATATTTGTAGTAAAATGAAAAAAAAAATTGTTTGTAATAAGTAGTAGAAAAAAGATATGTCGAGAGAATCATATCGTCTCTCAAAACCAAAAAGGGCACTTGTTCGATTGACGGCTATGAGTTATGAATGCAGGTTACTTCGTCATTTATTAATTTATAAGAAAACTGTACTTCAAATTAAATGCATTGCGATCTTTCTGGATTTAGCTAAAGCTTTTGACACCATCTCGCATAAAATTCTTTTGAAAAAATTACAGCTAATCGGTATATAGGGACAACTATTTAAATGGCTGGGTAGTTACTTAGAAAACAGAAGCCAAAGAGTTAATATCAATGATACTCTAAGCGATCTAGCCAATATTGTATTTGGTGTACCACGAGGAAGTATTTTAGGGCCTATTTTGTTCAATATATACATCAACAACTTATGTAACAGTAACCTTGCCGATCACATCATCACCTTTGCTGATGATACAGTATTGATTTATGAAGGCAAAAGTTGGAACGAAGTTCACAGTAAAGCAGAAATTTGTATAAACAAGGTTATGCAGTGGTTAGACAATAACCTCCTTACTCTCAATACGGATAAAACCAAATTCATACGTTTCAGTGCAACGCAAGCGGGACAACCCAAAGATATGCTAAACATTACTGCTCACCTTTGCAACGAAATAAATACCTGTACTTGCAATAACTTAGAATGCGTCGATAGTTTAAAATATTTAGGAATCATTATTGACAAATTCCTGAGATGGGATGAACACGTCAACTCAACTGCCACAAAAGTCAGAAAACTCACTCACCTTTTCATGACTATTAGAAATATTCTATAAGTAAAAGATCTAAAATCAATATATTATGCCATGTGTAATTCTTTACTTAATATGCATCCTTAGGATGGGGCGGTTGTGCCAAAACAATTTTGGATCCCCTGGCAAAAGCGCAGAAATCCCTAATAAGAGTCATCCTTAAAAAACCCTTCAGGTACCGCAGTGATGAATTATTCAAAGAAATGCAAGTTCTTGATGTCAGACAACTGTATATCAGGAAAATTGTACTACATACACATAAACAACGTCACCACTACCCATCCATCGATCACTATCACGACACCAGATACTCAATAAGTAATCCAATAGTTTCAACAAAAACCATGACATCCCTTGCTCAAAGACAATTCTCATACTTGGGACCAAAATTGTTTAACATAATACCCGATACATGGAAAATGAAAAGTACAAACGTCCTGCGTAAACTGATCAATGTATGGCTTCTCGATTTAGGGAGGGTCAAAAGCGAACATATGCTCATTAATAGATATGTACAATTTTAATAAAACCTTCACATGTAATTCATTACTACTATACACTAAATTTTAAAAAAAATGCATATCATACTTTAATCTCTTATTTTTTATACTTTTATACTTTATATTTTAACTTGTACATCTCAATTGTAATTCATTATTAATCTACACCAATTTACGAAATGCTGATCATACTTTAGTTTTTTATACTTTAAACTTTTACTCTTTTTAATTTCAAATTTTACATCTCATATGTAATTCATTCTTAAAAATTTATAAAACAGTAAATTTATAAAACGCATATCATACCATAAACTTTTATACTTTAAACTTCTATACTTTATACTTAAACTTTTACATCTCATACCTAATTCATTAATACATTAAATCTAAAAATGCATATCATACTTTAAACTCTTTTACTTTATACTTTAAACTATTATATCACATATGTAATTCATTATTACTCTACAACACAGGACATTAAATTAAAAAAAAAAAAAAAATGCAACATATTTAAAAAAAAAACACACAATTATTATAATTTTTTTTTTTCTTCTTATATTTACATTATGGATTATTTTATATTCTCTCATGTATATGTACATTAATATGAACTAAACTTATCAATTTGACGGTCCTAAAACGGGATTTGTTCCTAGTTGGACAGTCAAAGCCTTCTTAAATATTTCTGTAAAATAATGTGTGTTTCAAATAAATATTATTATTATTATTAAATCTTTAAGAAATATATCACTCGAGGTCTAAACTTCAATTGGAAATAACAGAAAACAACCCACATGTGATTTTTTTTCACGCCGAAAACAGTTAAAATAAGTTGTACTAAAAAGTGATTTTTTGCACTAGTGCCATTTCACTTTTGTAGCGACGGTGTATTGCGCAATCATTTGGCATGAATTCGGTCGTTAGTGTAAAGCGTGTTAAATAAAAAACATTGATCAAATTTTCCAAAACGTAAAGTTATGCAAAAATACAAAAAAAAATAATAACTCATAGCTGTATGCCTGCAGTCTGATGATGGAGATTAAAACTTGAAATAGAATGACCCTTTTAACTGTCACGTCTCATTATGATAATAATTATTATTGAAAAAAATATTAATAATTTTAAAATAAAAATTAAATAGAAGAAGATACAGAAAAAAACGGATTAGGTCGACATTTTATGTTAATATAATGTTTGGTTGTTTTTTCAGAGATGACTCCCTTGACAATCTTTCTGGTGGTTGCTATGGCACTGGGGTGCTGCGCTGCCGGCAATTCGGAGGACTCACTCCTCGTTCAGAAGACTATGGAGGAACTTTATAGATTACCAGGAGGCTTTGATGCTGTTGACTACATACTAAGAATTGTGCCAGATTTTGAAATGTTCACATTTGATGCAGAACTAATAATGACAGTAAAACCAACAGAATCTAACATCAAAACCATTACTTTGCATGCGCATGAAGATCTCGTTATATCACAGGGTGATGTCACAATTGAAAGCCTCGGTGCAAATATTCTTCTTCTACCGGAAATGCCGCGAAATAATACTAACGACTTTTTAGAAATAACTATTTTGCCTTTTTTCATTGTTGACCAGATTTATACAATCAAATTCTCTAAGTACACCGGAAAAATAAGGGAGGCGATGAACGGATTCTATAGGAGCTCGTACGTTGAGAACGACGTCACCAAGTAAGAAAATGATTTAAACTACATATTTTAATAAAGAAACACTACAACAAAGATGTCAACAACTCAACAACAACAAAATATATAATATCACTTTTTGTTAATGCATAATCCCGTTCATTCTATTCCTAATTATATTACTGAGGACAGTATTAACATAATCACTGCTATAATAATTCAAATACTACATGCTGATTCATTTCTTGAGTACCTACTGGGATTGTTGAATATTGCTTTCAAATAAATACGTGCATCACACACACTTAACTGGATATGAACCACCTTCGTTCAGAAAGAGTCTAAATAACGATATTAAAAAAATATAAATACAATTGGTGTCATTTTTAACGCGCCCAAATACGAAAATAACCCCATTAATATACCCAAAAAGATACAAACAATAAATAGAAACACACCCTTTGAAATAATTAAACTAACAAATACTAAAGAAGGAATGGACTAAATAATTCGTCACAGGAAAGCAATACTGCTGAAACCACTACTGCCTACAAAAATGCTCTGTATACACCATTCCACAGGTTTTTTTTCTGCGTCGATCTATCTGGGTTCCGTGACTCTACAATGAAAAATAAGACCCGTACGACGATAGAAAAAAATCTTCGTTTTGCCAATTTTACTTTTTTAATTGATATACTCGTATAAGACTCCTGCGTTTTTTACAAGGCTTTGGCTGTAAAAGCAAATTGCTTTTCTGCAATGAATTGTCATAGGTATCATAAAAATATTCACAAAAAAGTTTATCACTGTTCTAAAACCAGTTATTTTAAACATCAGCCCCTTTGCTTGGTGAAAACAAAGAAATAGAAAATAATTTGTATTTAATTTTGTTGTACAATATGTATTTTTTTCTCTAGATGGCTCGGAACAACGCAGTTTCAACCTGTTCACGCTAGGAAAGTGTTCCCCTGTTTTGATGAGCCCAAATACAAAGCACAATTTACGGTGACCATCGATCGCCCAACACACTATAGCCGATCTCTTTCCAACATGCCCATTAATGGAGCTCCCGTAGTTCTGTATGTTTTCCTATATTTTTCTTTATGTTAAGTGATGTCCTGTTTCAATTTTGAAACAGGTAGTTTTTGATGGAAATCCATTGTTATATTATAATAATTGAAATTATTGTAATATATGATTTATTCAACTGTAACAGTTCCAAATTGTCACAACAATGTACAAGTGGCCAAAAGTAGTCACGGTATTATTATTTTTTTTTAAAGCCATATACGAGTATGTTTAAATGTCTATGAAAAGTAATCCATGGAACATTATTCCTATGATTTTGGCATTCACAAAGGGCACCGATAATTCCAGAAATAAGACGAGTTGCTGCCGCAATTAGTACGTGTCAAATATGGCTATTCCCGCTCTTTCCCATCTTCTTCTCTCTGTGCTTAGAAAAAAAACATAAATAATGTAGGCGTTTATTATCAAATATTGCAGAGAAAACGGATTAACGAGAGAAGTATTCCTGAAGACACCAATTATGTCAACTTACCTGTTGGCTTTCATCGTGTCCGAGTTCGAACCCGCTAAAAAAACCGAGGACACTGAGCAGAACCAGTTTGGAGTTTACGCACGTCCAGGAGCCAGAGACCAGGGAGAATATGCCTTCACGTCTGGAAAAGAGCTCGTAAAAGCCATGAGCGAATTCACCGAAATCGACTACTACACCATGTACCATAATATGAAGATGGACCAAGCGGGATTACCCGACTTCTCGGCAGGAGCCATGGAGAATTGGGGACTTTTGACTTACAGGTTTGTTAATTCCATTCGTTTCTAATATAGGGGTACCATTGTCAGCTCCGTTGCAACATCTCCCTCTCTCTTCTCAAAGAGACATTCTTTTTTTTTCCTAGTATTAATAAAACATTTGTATGTAACATTAATATATTATGGAGATTAAAATATATTACAATAAAAGAGAAATGGTAAAAAAATATACATTAATAGACAAGTATTAGGAATAACAAATAGTTTCAAGTAAGTAAACATTTATATATTAATGATTTAAACAATATTAAGCATAATATGTATGAAACAGGAAGATACTCTCAGTATCGCCCTGGTGAAAGACCACCATTCAGAATTGAAACGTTGCTTGAAATGGCTTTTAGCCGTGTTTGGTGACCAGATCTGAATAGCCAGGTATTTCCCCACCTCCTCTTCCCTTCTCCCCTCCCCGAATACCTTCAGCCTCACAACATTTCCCAATTGGGAATGCCATAGTCTCACTGGCTCCAGACGGTTGGGAGCAGTTGGGACTCTTGTGCGGTTTTCATATAAAAAAGTAGTGAAAGGTTCATAAGAACAGTATAAAAATATACATTAACAGACAAGTATTAGGAATAACAAATAGTTTCAAGTAAGTAAACATTTATATATTAATGATTTAAACAATATTAAACATAATCTGTATGAAACATGCTAGTAGTGAAAGGTTTATAAGAACAGCATAAAAATTCACAGTTTTGGGGCAGTTTTGTAATAAATTTGGGTACCAACCGTCTGGGATTGATATTAGTCTGTTGGTAAAACGATCTTAGCTTTTCCGTTTTGAATGAATATTTATCTTCTTCTTATATAATTTTTATAATTCAATTTTTCGCAAATAAGTCCTTAAATGTAGGAACATTGAATACTTCGAATAGGCGATCGGTTGTGGTTTTTTTAGCATAATTTTTATAATGTTTCTGAACAATTTTTATGGGGATCTGAATAGTTTTGTAAGATGCTCCCCAACTTATTATCGCATAATATTGTATAATAGACTGTATTAACGCGTAATAGAATTTTCGCTGATAAGAAATTTCTGATTCGTAAAAATGTATGAATAAAGAACTCCAGTGAAAGATATTACCCATTTAAAACAATATTTTCGTATAGATCAGTAAACGCCGGTTCTGAATATATAACTTTTATCATATGTAGAATTTATAAATCATTCTAAAAGCGAATAAAAACTATTTCTCCAAAACACCGTGTTCTGTTGGTACCATTGCTTCTGACGTCACATGCGCAACTTTCGTAGCCAACTATATAAGAGTAATAATAATAATAATAGTAAGTGGATTGGAATAATTATGGCTTATTTTGCTGTTAAATTCCTTCTGTTTGTTTATTGTGACTATTCGAGAGTTTTCGCTAGAATATTTATAGCCATTTGGGTGAATTTCTCGACGTTATAATTTATACCACTTTCACATTACATCAATGTCATTCGGTGACTTTGGAAGGGGAGGATTTCTAATGATTTTTATTTCAAGACATCAAGGGTACCTCAATGTTTCAAACCTATTATAATGAGAATCTTTCTCTGGTAAAATCGTTTAGTTTCGTAATGTTTTGTTTTGGTCAAGTCCGTGACAGGAGCACGCGCAAAAATTGTTTAGTATGCCGTCAGAGGGGCAACTATTTACGCAATACAGAATGTTACCAAAAGCGCAAGCTATTCTAATTTTCTCTTTCATACAGTTATCAAAGCATTAAATTGTAAAATTGCAACCGAAAAATATTTACGTAGAAAGATATTAAGCGCTCGAACTTTGTGAGCATCTGGAACAGTCCTGTATCATACCTGTTTTTTTGTGATATTACCCGATACTAACATATTAGTCTGTCGGTATTATGTTACTCACGGGGGTGTTCATGTGGTTTTTTTCAAATCATTTTTGCATTGATTGATTAATTCTTCTGCCATTTACTGTCACGTCATAAATTCTTCTGACGCTCCAATTTTGTTATGCGAATACAGCAAAAGAGTCCCAACTGTCTGAAGCCAGTGGGACTATGTTCTGGAGATAAAAAATATGGGGTGGAAAGAGGAAGGTGGGGAAGTACCTGGATACCTTATATACAATCACTAAACACGGATTAAGCCATTTCAACCACCTTCCACTTTGGAACGCGCCGCAAATATAATATGTATATTATTTTAAACGATTTAATTGTGAAACAACACAGATTAATTCAATCAAATTTACAAGCCGGCGAGCTCCGAATTTGTAGTCGAGATAAAAAACAACCAAATTTTCGACATTCCTTCAGTTTTTGTCGATTTTGAAACACGAATAATTAATTTTTCGATATAGGCCATTATGTGCCTTTTTAAATACATAAAATTTCCTACAATTTTCAATTAAAATGGTCTCTGTACACCTTATGATGTTTCCGAGACATAACGGCTTAAAAAATTGTAAATTTATAATGTTTTGTCATTTCTAGGTATTTTTCATGGTTTTTTTTTTCATTTTTGACACCGAAGCAATATTTTTTTTATTGAAATATCGGCGATAAGAAACATTTGTTAATAATAATAATAATTGGATGATTTGTATAGCGCCGTTTTTGTGAAAAATCACCTTAAGGGCGCTCAAAATCAAAATCGAATACATCGAAAACAGTCAGTAACGGCAGTACTGATTACCGATATGATAGACTGTCTGTTAATAAAACACGGTCTTTTGTTACAAAGAGGTAGAATGAACTGACGTTTATTTAATAAGTACCGTACACACAGATGTCGTTAGTAGTATTTTGATATAACAAAATAACAAAGGTTTCCTGGATAATTTTTTTAGGAATTTGAATGATTTTGTATCTCTTTTAATAAGTTGAATTATCCGGTCATTGTCCATTGGAAGCCCAGTCTTTGGACTGGCTTCCCACAACTTTGCTTGCCGTCAGCCCACTTATCAAAATAACGTACACAATACCTATATTTCAAAAGGAATATAAACATGTTAAATGTTTACATCCTGTATACCCAGCAACTGCATAAAATAATAATGCTTGGTATTAGTCAAACCCTTTGTACATATATCTGCTGGCATTTCAGCTGTTTCCAAATATTTCACTTCTACAATTTTATCATTTACACATTCTTTAAAACACTGAAGTTCTTCTTTTACTGCACTTAACCACTGTTTTTTTTTCATTTCCCTGTAATGCTTCTTCTAAAGATAGTCCATTAGCATCATCAAACACACCCTCAGGAATACACATATTTAGCATCCCATACCGTTCTGGCTTCCTTCTGATTCTGCTGGATCCAACTCGCTGCTCTGGTGAATTGTCAGTATCTTCATAATCACCAGTGTGAGATTCAGAAGTGCAGGTATCAGGAGTGTAAGTATCATCTGATCCATCTTCGACTAGTGTATCCTCATCTAAGGTTGTATCTTCCGAACTTGACGTATCTTTGCAACTAGTGTCCCCCACTGGACAAGAGTTTTCTCCACCCCCAGTGATTAGTATATCGACCTCCGGGTTATTTTCATCTTAAGTAAGTAAGTGATAAGATAGAGCATTGGAGAAAAAACATCTGTACAGAGCCCTCGAGGTAATTTTTTACCAAAATGACGCTATACAAATCATCCAAATAGTATTATTATTATTATCACGTACCAAACCAGTATTCAACAGATATGAATAAAAAAATATCGTTTAATATCTCGGAACGGTCAGAACGCTGATATCCGTGGAAAGGTATCGATGTATCCGATATGCGGCAGCATCATAATACGTATACCTGTTATGAATATATTAGGTGCAAAGTCTTGCGGTTTCGGTTGTAAAAAAATTAGATCTTTCGTAGTGATGTATTTCTTGAAATGCTGATAAATTTTATGTGAGTTGTGGATATGGATCTATTTTTACACTATATTACAATGCATCTACAAGAGTGACGAAACATTGACATTTTTCTTAAATTAAAAGTGGTAAAATTTGAATAAAAAAGGTCCCAAACTTTTGCATAGAATGCATACAAAATCGACTGCCGGTAATAAAACCGCAAATCCCGACTGTTCATTTGACGTCATACCTAATAACATAGACTTTATGAGTTTTAGCGGGCTTTGAAAAATTGTCTGACAGATATGTAATTGTATCCGCTGATTTCAGAAATGAGCATTTCGATCGATAGTGATTTGATAGTATTGTGTATGACCGTGTAAGATAATTTGGAGATTTTGAGGTACATATATTGTTAGTATTAATTTCGAATGGGATGTCACGTATATTTTTTTTACTTATTATGAATTCTACAAATACTTTTAACATTTCATGAAAATCGCTAATGCTTGAACATGTATTTTTAATTATTTCTAGAGAGGCTTATGTCATGGTCCACAACACAGAGACCTCGGTGAAATACAGGCAGCAGGTTAACGCAATTTTGGCCCACGAAATTGCCCATATGTGGTTCGGAGATTATGTCACTTGTCACTGGTGGAGTGATACTTGGCTGAACGAAGGATTTGCAAGGTTCTTCCAGTACAGATTACCTGATATGGTAAGAATTTTGTTTACATGGATTATTAACTTTACTTTAGCATAATGTCGTGAATAAATCAGAGCCGTTAAAATCCCAATGAATGCTAAGGGAACCGTCGAAAATGACCGCCCACACGCACCCGTATTGGGCGTCCTTTGATCTACTATGTCGATATTAACCGTCATAGATTTCGTTATGGTTTTAGCTATACAATAAATATCTACAATTGAGTTGATACAGCTCCGATGAGAAATCGCAGATAGAGTACCCATGAATCTCCTGTGAGCTTTCCTATTAATACTGCTTGGAGAAAGTGCAAAAGAGGTTTTTTAGATATGTTTAATATAAGTACAGATAACCTGTAAATGATATCTGCTACAAAACATTAATGTCTAATCTATAAGTACCCCTATTTTCTAGATAGAGAACGATTTTTTTTACATTATTTTAGTTTTGAAATTACTAAATAACTTCATAGGCTACCCTCAAATGATAATTGCTATAAATATCCGTGTCTCTGATAGATCTATTCGACGAAATCTTTTTTTTCCACTGTGAGAACCACAGCATGATTCGTATTATAAATCTCCACTAGCGCGTCTTTACCGAACTGTCAATACCTATACAAACTCTTTCGACACATTTCAAACCCATCCGTCCTACATAAATGCAAAAATAATTAGTTCTGTATGTATCTGATACGTATTTCTGAAAAAGTAAGTCTCTACTATCATCTTTGTAACCAACTAATGTACCTACTCCCATTCTAACCAATTATTGTACGACATGCATTGTGTTTGTAAGAACCTTAATGGCGTTCAATGAATACAACTAAATGATTTATTTTAGGTCGAAGACTTAGATATGGCGACCCAATTCATCCCAGCCCAGGTCCACACAGCGTTCCTGGTCGACACCTCCGTAATGTCAGATCCCCTCACCAACAATAACGTCAACTCCCCATCTCAAGTCAGCGGCCACTTCGGCTCCATCACATACAACAAGGGAGCGTCCGTTCTCAGGATGATCGAGAACTGGATCGGAGAGGAGACCTTCAAGAAGGCACTGCATGAATACCTTGACAAGATGTGAGTACCGTTATATTTGTATGTGACAACTTCCAAAGGATTCGTATTTTAGGGTGTCATAATAATTAATCGCAATGGATATTATTGTGACACCCTAAAATACAAGTAATAAGTAATAATTCCCACGGAAGTGAAGTGAAGAGGGACTACTGATCTGAATGAGGAACGAGAGTGCAATGTCCTCTGATGGTTATGAAGATTATCTGATAGTTGCATATGTCGCTATTAGATGAACTGCTGAGATCGTGGGGACCAGTTGGTACGGACTACTTTGGGAACCTATGGTTTAGATAAATCGAGCGAGTATCAACATTTTAACCTTTGCCATGCCTAGATGCAAAACAAAACTTACCACGAGGGGTCGCTCGGTTACCCCACGCATGATGCATGTTGTCGTTATGATGTTTAGTTAATTAATTGTGTTAAATTCGTAGAGGTCCATTTTATTTAATTTTTTAATGTGAAGAAAATAAATTTAACAATGCCGTTATGAAGTTCTGCGGGTATTTTGTTTTTATTATTGTGACAGCTCTTTCGGATTTTATTGGTTTTGTACACTGACGTCAGAAATATTAATAGACTTGCCCTAATGTACTATTTAGACGATAGGGACAAAGGTCACGTGACACCTATTTTCGCATCAGCTTAGTTCACTGCCGTCCACTTGTGTTTCGCGCCATTTTGACTGCTGTAAGCAATTATAAAATATTTGTAAAACGGTCAACAGTAATATTAGTTTTTTGTAAACAGACCCAACCTTTTTTCCTTATCTGCTGTTTTACGTGAATTGGAGGCACGCCTAGCTCGCCCCGACCCCCTTATTTTAGTTTCTTTCCCTTGGGTGTTAGGGAATCTCTATTGTTTCTTTACATGTTGCGTTTATTAGTTACAATTTCATTATTAAGTTAATTAGGACTGTATCGAGGATAACATGTTTTTTTAATAACACATTGCACGAAAAATAAAGATTTACAAATTAGTTAGGAAACATTAGTAACCATTATTCGAATTTCGCTATTAATATTCGAATATCGATAGATCATTATTGTTACAAAATGTTTCATACAAATGAGTACTATACTGCCTTGGTAAGTAAAAACACAGTACCTTACCTGAGAGTATCAAGGAAGATACTGTGTTTTTACTTACCACGGCAATATAGCGGCTCGAAGCAATGAGAAATCATTATGATGGACTAAACAATGTAGGGTGACTATGCGTTAATGTGGAATCTTATAATATAAGACACGTGTATTATTATATGCAATTAATTTAAGGACATAGAGAAAAAAAAATGTTGAGATTCCTCGTCATTATTTAACACAAAAATTTTAACAATTATGTATTCCCCATACGCTGATAATAATAATAATAATAATCGGATCATTTCTATAGCGCCGCTTTTGTGAAAAATCACCTCAGGGTCGCTGTAAAAAATATTACTTCCTATTCTTATATTATTCTTATATTACGTCTATTCTAGGAATTTATTATTATAATTTTTTTTTTTTTTAATATATTTTTAATTTTTTTTTTATATACATTCATGAATGACTTACCCCCGTAGAAAACTGGAAGGTTAGATATGTATATATATATATATATATATATATATTTTTTATTCTTTTTTTTAATCTTTTTAGAAGTATTTTATAAAAATATTTAAATAAAGTGTATTCTTGGTCGTGCTGATTTAGTGATCCGGCACACTAAACCGAGCCGCTTCGCCCACCACTAGTATGTAGGAATTGTATAAATTGGAGACCGTTTAAATAACGGACTTGGTTTTATCGATATTGAATTGAAAAGAAATGTTCTTTAAAAAAAAACTTCTATGTGTAATAATAACCATAATGTTTTCCAGGAAATTCCAAGCCTCCTATCCAGAGAACTTGTTCGATTCCCTGCAGCTGCAAGCAGACGCTGATAGAAGTTTGGAGGGTTATTCTGGCTATAATATTACCACGGTTATGTCTTCCTGGACCACACAGGCCGGATACCCCATACTCCAAGTGAATATTAACTACGAAACGGGGATCATGGACCTAGAACAGGTCAGAATGAAAGAATATATATCAAATTCATAACCGTTGAGTGAAGTTGAACTTACACGAAGGTATTTGTTATTGAGTTAGACAAAAATACAGTACTCAGGTCAATGCATTGCATTCATACATAAATGATTTACTTTTCTAAATAAAATTTGGAGTAAATCAAATTCAATATTGTTGTTTTTAATTATTGTTACAGCTGTTTCGACGTTCAAAGCCATTTTCATACTGTGGTTAGGCCACACTGAGCGACTTATATGATTTTATTTAAGCCCACCCAATTTTAATTTCGACGGTGTTTAAAATGATTTATTACCGGTAAAATCGATTTACTTTGAAAATAATTGTGATAATTAAACATTCTCTATTCTGTGTAATAGAGAATGAAACAAATATACTCACAAAAAAAATAAATTCTATTACGTCAGGTACTAACACAGAATAGAGAATGTTCATTGAATGTTTTTGTCTTTAATTCATAAAAATCCATAAATTTTTGTTTTAAATTCAATTTAAATCAAATTTAATTATGTTATTATTAAGTTCTGCAAGTATTTTTTTCTTGTTTCTTTTCGTTAAACGAAAATACTTGCACACCTTAATAATAACATTATTTAATTTTATTTACTTAAATTTTTATGTTTAAAAACAAATTAAGTTCTACCAATTAAACACAATATCAATTGATAATTAATACATCACGTTTCAAATTTGTTAATTCGATTTCAAACAAGAAAATTCCAAAAAATTGAATAAAATATTCATAAAAAGAACACTCTATAAAACTTTTCCAATAGCAATGAGAACAATACCGGTCAGTGGCTGAGTTGGCATCGCGTCAGGCGTCGTGAGTTAAATCCGTCGGCTGGCTAAGTCCTCCATTCGCTTACTGTGATGGTAGTAGGATATTTTCAATATTGTTAGGTAATTCGTAACCTGGGAATGTTTGGATTTCTTTAAAGAATGCAATAACTTATCTACTGTAATTATTTTTTATGAATACCATAATAATTATGGGCAAATGTTTCCAGACACGTATGGTCGTGTTTGGCGAGGATGTTCCAGATGTTCTGTACAACATTCCCATCACATTCGCCTCAGCTAGCAAATCTAATTTCACTGACACCAAACCAACCGTCATAATGAGTACCAAGAAATATACCATCGACAAGGAAAAGACTGGACACGAATGGGTCGTATTCAATAAGCAACAGACAGGTATGCAAACAAATATATAAAAAATAATAAACAGTCAAATAATAAGGTACGTTATGGGTCAAGTTGCCAAAATGAGATTTTTGAGATAGGTGGCGAGAGTCAACGTGGCAACATAACTAACTAACTAACCATTACGCTGTTTCAACGCAGAGGTAGGCAGAGAGAATATACCAAAAAACAACTCGGTCTCGATCTACTTGAAATGTATGTGTGTGATTTTATACTAATAAATTTCTAAAAAGCTGTGATGCCCCATAGATGAAAGAGTTTTGCTTAGAATTAGTATTGCGTCGAGGAAACGTCGTAAAGGATTTTCATTGTTTTAAGGTTATTGAATTTTTTTGAATTGAAGCGATGTGAGAATGAATCTTAATATTTTTGATGCTTTCGAAGTTATTGAGTCGATATGAACATCTAAAAGAAGCTTAGAGTCCAAAGACACAAATCTTTGGCTTCTGTCTTGTGAGTTATTATTAAGTCGTCCAGAGCGTATTCATGGGAATTTTTTTTTATGTAAAATTAACGACTCTCTTCCTACCCCTGCGGGGAAACGGTTACGTGATGGTTAGTTAGTTAGTAAGTTAAATTAATGACGAAGAACTTTTTAATATTTATTTTAAGGTTATACTGTGAACAGTAAAAATTAAGACGGTTAAGATCCTTCTGTACTTTATCTGTAGAATATTTGACTGAATAAGCGTTCGAGAACCGCAGGATAATCCAGATTCGAGGTGGACATCTTTAAATAAAATCATAGTATATATTTTTACATCAACTAAATATGTCTTTATAAAAGATGGTGTAACTAATACCCCCCCCCCCCTTCCGGCAAGATGAATTAAAGATTGAATTCAGTATGTAGAAGACTACAAAAAGAGAATTTATTTATTTTTTTCAAGTTCATCAAAATATATAATTTTTTAAGAGGTAATTTTCAGTATTAACTTAAGTATTAATTAAAATAATTTTTAATTAATTATTTTAAGTATTACGTATTACAGCGAAAAACTGTAAAATAATAATATAAACAACAAATTCAACAATTTCCGGGGTATTTCATTTCCGATATTAGCGACATATTTGAATTTATAAAATTTTTAGAAAAGCCAACATTAGGCTTTTGGCAGTCAGTTTCACAAAGTAATATTAAACAAATATAGCTATAATTATGAATATTTGCAGGATTCTACAGGGTGAACTACGATGTGCACACTTGGGAAATGTTGTCAGAAACTCTGAAAGGAGAAGACAGGATTAAGATTCACACATTGAACAGAGCCCAGGTTAGTTCAATTATAAATACAATATATTTTTAACATTTAAAAAAAAGGATTATAGAAAAAAAAACATGAAAAGAAAAAAATTAAAACCTATGCGAGAACTCCTACTTAAAAAGAGCTTCTATAATTCCCTTTACAGGCTTCTTTGTGTCCTTTTTTTTCTAGCAGGAAAAAAAAACGGGACTTAAAATATCTTTGTTTTTAAAAAATAAAAAGTTTGAAGAAAGTGGTTTTCAAACGACTTTTTATTATTTTATTCAAATTAAAATCAAGTCTACCAATAAAGTGATTGCTACTAAAAATTTGATTTAGTGTTTTTTTAACCAAACCTCCGTTTTCCATAGATCGTTGATGATGTTCTGAACCTGGCCAAGGAAAACGTGACGAACTACGAAACGGCCCTCGAGGTCATTCAGTTCCTGGAACTGGAGTCAGATTACGCTCCATGGGCGGCTGCTATTGCCAACTTCAATGTCCTCAGGAGGAGGCTCGCCACCATTCCAGAAACCTTAAAGAACCTTGACGTAAGTCCAAGATGTTGTTGATGATGATCGTGATCGGTGCTAGAAAATTCCTCGCCCTCCGATGTTTGTGATTTTAAATCGTATAAACTTACTTTTATTATTTAAAATACCCAATCATAATATTTTCAATGGTAGATTTATTCGGGAATGCCCGAGGAAGACATCAAGATTAGTCAATAGAATAATTGAGTCATATCAAGATACAACGATATGTGAATGAATTTTTTTTTATCTCATTATTACTCTACACTAAACTAAAAAATGCATATCATACTTAAAAACAAAAACATCTCAAGTTTTTAATTTTTTTTTTAAACTTACTTTATGGATTCTTTTATAATCCTTTATCGATCTAGGGCTTAAAACAATATCCTAGGAATTGAATACCCTTCATCTTTTCTATCTAACAAGTACTGCGGAGCTTTGGCCTTATTACTATTACCATCTCATGGTTTGATTTACTTGACTGAATTTATGTTACATTATTTGTGCTCTTTGGAAAAAGACCTTAACTCGATTAAAAACCCCAACCAAGAAAAGGAAAAACGACAAACATTTTGTTATAAACAATTTGCTAAAGTTACTTTTTGTACTTACTGAATAAAATATATTCAATATGTTATTTAGTATTTGCTGCATCCTCTTCGTGCTGCATCCCTGAGTTATATTATATTACAATACTAAATCAATACTAGCTTTTTTCGGTTTTTGTATAATGGCACATAATATGAACTATTCTAATCAATTTAACTATCTTAAAACGGGATTTGTTCCTAGTTGGGCAGTCAAAGCTTTCTTAAATGTTTAGTTTAATAATGTCCGTTTCTATTAAATGAAGCAAGGAGTGTGTGCCGAGACAGAGTTAGATGGTGGTCTATCCTCTCTGCCTACTCTTGTGGCGAAACGGCGTGATGGTTTGTTAGTTATATTGATAGTAGATATACTTGTGAATACTGGTGAAATGAATATACTCGTACATATAAAATATTATGCATGCCTTTTTTTTCAAATATCATACCTTTTAAACTTTTTACTTTTTATACTTTAAACTTTTTTATGATTTATCATTTTTATACTTTACACTTTTTTATTGGTACTGTAGACATTTTTATACTTTTTAATCGTTTCTTTATATTTGTTAAACATATATTTGTATGTTTTTTGTTTTTTATTGTTGTTGTATTTATACTTTCATACCTGTATGTTAATGGCACATGATGTGCCGTACATATAAATACATAAAATTAATTACTGGCGGCAGATCGCCATCTAGCGACAAGGGCGGGCGATGGCCACTCGTTGTGGAGTAGCACCCCTATAGCTCAATACGGCATCGCTAGGCAAGTTAGCAACGCATGCCCACATACGTGTATTGTCAAATTTTTGCCCGATTAATCGACAAAACCTTTTTTTTGTTCTTGCGTTCGATAAATATTCAATATAAGTATTTTAATTACTTTATCTAATATGTATTTATGTAAATATATTGCGGGGGAATACCTATAATACGAACCGTGTGTATATTTATTTACAGGGGTATTTAAACAGTTGGAGACCATGTTAACTCAGTTGATAGCACCGGAATAAAGGATAACAATATTGCTGTCATTGTTGACGGCTGACCAAAATTTTAAAATTTCTCAAATTCAAAATCCAAGTTGGCGCCGATCGCTACCATGTTTATGAATATAAAAAATCTTTAATATCACTTTCAACGTATCAAGCATACCTATAAAATAACTCTAAATTATTGCCAAAAAAATCTTCTGGAAGCGATTCTACTTATTATTGTGACGATGATGGTGGTTTTAATTTCCAGAAACACATCTTAGCTTTGCTGGATCACGTCACCACTGTATTGGGTCTTACAGAAAAAGAAACCGATTCCCATCTGACTAAGCTTTTCCGCGGAACCGCTCTGACCTTCGCGTGCAACCTGGGACACAAGGCCTGCATCGAGGATGCATCGGAACAGTTCGATAAACTGATAGCTGCCACTAACACTTCGTAAGTAATTCTTCTTCTGCAGTCCTTGCGAACGTCACTGAGAAATAGCATTTTGTATTGCTTTACGCATTCTTGCTGTTTTTAGCGAAAAGGGGACAACAAGTGCAAACTGTCAGAATTTGAAAATTCAAGTTTTTACAGTTATTCAAAAGTTCTACACTTTTTATTACATAAATTACATGATAATTCGCGCAGCCCCAACATTACATGGCAACTTGCTACACTCCTCTAGTGGCGCGATTTCTATAATTTATTAAAAATATATTTCAGAAAAAATCTATTAAAATGTATGAAAAAAACATGTTCGCCAACGCGCGCCGCTAGGCCATCTCAATGTATGGAGAATGTTTTTCTTACTTATTTAAAAAAAGTTATAGCAACAGTTTTTAATATTGGATTTCATTCGAACTACTCTCTTTTCCGGCACTAATAAGATGTAACTGTGCTATTTTCAACGAAACCGGTCCAGTTATTTTCGATAAAATCGAGGACATACAGACGGAAAAACAAACATATATTTTTTTAAATATATATATGTATTTATGTATTGTTTATCATTTATTAATTTATTAACGCCCAGATGGGCTTTTACATATTTTAACATTTAAATGATTTTGTGTACAGAAAAAAAAGGCTTTAATTTAACAAAAAAGGAACATGAATACATATAAATTTACTTTTGCTTTTCTAATACCGTGAAAAAAATGTGTTTTACAGAATCAACCCCAATCTTCGCGAGCACGTTTACTGCAATGCTCTGCGTAATGGGAACGCCACACACTTTGACAAATTGTGGGATAAATATCTCAAGGGAAATGTTGTCAACGAACAGATTGTAATTCTGGGAGCTTTGGGATGCACCACCGACGAGGCATCACTTCAGAAGTAAGAACACCCTACAAACATTATGTCAACAGCATTACCTATATGACCACTCCATTTGATCCTAAAACTTTGGCTGCGAAGTTTGGGATGCGTTACCAATACTACTGTACGCAATCACAACGTACATTTTAAATATTATATGCACATAGCAGCAGGACCATTCTTAATGTATTCATACATTTATTATATTTTTTACTTATATTCCTCCCTTTTTCATTTTTTGAGCATTAACTATGTGAAATTTCTTGACATTTTTGTTTTTTGAAGAACAGTTTTTATACTTTTTTTAATGCTAATAATATTTATTTGAAACACACGTTATTTTACAAAAATATTTAAGAAGGCTGTGACTGTCCAACTAGGAAAGAATCCCATTTTAGGACAGTCAAATTGACAAGTTTAGTTCATATTAATATACATAACATGAAAGAATATAAAAAAATCCATAAAGTAAATTTAGAAAATAAATAAATAAAATGTTTTTTTTTTTTTAAGTACGACACATTTTTTAAAAATTTATGTAGAGTAATAATGATTATGACATATGAGATGTAAAAGTTTAAAGTATAAAGTATGAAAGTATAAAGTATGAAAGTTTAAAGTATTAAGTATGAAAGTTTAAAGTATGATACACATTTTTTTTATTTAGTGTATAATTACATGAGATGTAAAAGTTTAAGAATAAAGTATAAAAATTTAAGGTATGATATGCATTTTTTTAATTTAGTGTAGAGTAATGCATTTCAAATGAGATGTAAAAGTTTAAAGTATAAAGTAAAAAAGTTTAAACTATAAAAGATTAAAGTATTATAGTACAGGAGACATATAGTACAGGAATATTTTGAGTATAAAAGATTAAAGTATTATAGTACAGGAGACATATAGTACAGGAGTATTTTGAGTATAAAAGATTAAAGTATTATAGTACAGGAGACATATAGTACAGGAGTATTTTGAGTATAAAAGATTAAAGTATTATAGTACAGGAGACATATAGTACAGGAGTATTTTGAGTATAAAAGATTAAAGTATTATAGTACAGGAGACATATAGTACAGGAGTATTTTGATATTGTTAGATGGGGTTAGTGGGGGTGGTGATTTGGAAGGGGGAGGGTGGGAGGACCCAAAATAAGGTTATCATAATTAGCAACGTCGACTCACAGCGTGCTATTATTTTGTTAAGTCAAATCATCTTGGATTTTATTGTTTATTTCTAAGGTCTGTAAGGGGTACAATTTAAAATATGTATATATTGATATTAAAATGTTTGAACATAGTTGTTTCTTTGTTGAAGCTATGGCATATTTCTAGAGCGCTAGTGAATGATACGGAAGTGTCGAATCCGGTAGAACATTATTAATATAATGGCTACATGAATCGTAATGCGAACTCACAGAAGGTGCTAATTTAAATATATTAGAAAAAAAACACTTTGGCACGGAATTCTTTTAATTTGTTCTTTGGTCGGTAAACACACGGAAAATGAAATGGAATAAATTATTATTGTAGGTTTAAAGCTCAAGTCCTTCAAGAACCTATAAAAATATAACGAAAAACTAACATCTTTAAACGTCTTTTGAAGGATTTGAGTTTCAAACTTACAAAACAAATTGTTCCATTCCATATTTCGTATGTAGACTCGCCAAAAAACAAATCTTCTCAATATTTACTCGCTAATTATGAGGAGCACAAATATCCAAATATCAATGAACTTGACTGAAATCATCTTCTTCTATTTCTTAAAGACTTCTGGTGTCTAACTTTAGATTTAAATAAATACCTCCCTAGAATTTATTGCGGGTTTTTCATCTATTCAAATCTGGCAGTTCTATTTTAGATCTTTTGTCCATCTCGTAAGTGGAAGACTTGTTTCTTTTGCAAGGAGCTGACTTTTGTACCATTGAGGCAGGGCTGGTCCTGTGCTGGCGCAATTGCAGCAGTCCGCTTTGGGTGCCGACTTTTGAAGGCGCTGACAATACTAGCTGACACATCGCCCTTGAGGTTATTTTTTACGAAAACGGCGCTTTATAAATCATCCAAATATTATTAATGACAGAAATTACTATTTAGGCTTCTGTTAACGTGCCCAACGTTTATATATCTAGTAGTTTATATATATTAATTTAAAAACCTCGTTATATTCCGCAGGCGCGGAGCGCGCGATAATAAAAACGCGCATTAGTTCTATTTGCAGCTCGCGTACGTATTCCTCCATCATGTCGAAAAATAGTATGGGTTCAGCGGATTTAGTCAAACCACAGAATTATTTCTGTAGTACTTCCTCCCACGTACTTCATAGATTTACGGAATCGTCGTAAGCGATTTTGGCGTTACTTTGGTTTTGAGATTGGCAAAGACAAAGGGCGCTAAATTTTACTTACACCAGGCACCGTTTGGCTCAGGGCCGGCCCTACATTGTGGTTGGAATTTGTGACGGTAATACCAGTAGCATAAATACAATACTATATAACATAGACTTTTATGAAAAGGTCCCACCGTTATTTGAGCGAATTTTTTTTTTTTAATTTTAATTATAGTTTCTTGACCCAACTAATAAAAATCTTCTAAGATAAGTAATACAACTGTTTGATATTTTTCACCGTGTAAATGAATATAATTTAATATTTACAGATTCTTGCACCAAACCATCGCTGAGGAAAAGCCGATCAGAGATCAGGATCTGATGACCGCCTTCAACTCCGCTCTCGGCGGAAACGAAGAAAATGTTGAAATTGTCTTCCAGTTCTTCAAGGAGAACCTCAAAACGATCGAAGAAGTGTAAGTTTCAACTAAGCTATATAATGACTTTCCATTTGGTCTGATGTCAAAATGCAAATTTTAAATTTAAAAAAAAAATGTAAACAATTGTTTAAAGGGACTACCAATTGTAACGGAATGTAAAGTGCCCTCATTACTAAAGGGCGCTATAAAACCTTACCATTATATATGAGCATGTTTGGTCAACGCCAAATAGAACATTACACACCTGTCTTTGAAAAACTACAACTTGCAACTTCTCTTCCAGAAAAATGATGAAGTAATGCGCAAATACCCACGTGGCGGTTTTGCCGGTAGGTTATTGTTGGCCAGTGTTAATAGCAATACACACAAGGGGGAAGACTTACACCAGTGCATTTTAATATTTGCTTTAATCGTAATTGTTTTTTTACCACTGGTGCATAATTACATTGTATTTATTGAAGTAAAGTTAGTTTGTGACTTTAATGGAACTTTTTCATGGATATTAAGCAATAAAACCACATACACAAATGTTTTCAAGGGATTCAATTTAATAAAAATCACAAAGCATTAGGAAATACTAATGTCTTGCAAAAACATTTATTTTTAGGTGAGGTAGGTGGGTGGGTAGGTAGTTTGCATATTTAATTATCATCATCTTCGGAGCAGAATTCTGAATGCGTGTTTCATCTGCATTGGTGCTCTTAATGTGTTTAAAAATTTCAATGGCAACATATTACCTTTTGTTGACCTCTTCACCCGAAAATTGGTTATCTAAATATTCTAAATGATCTGAGGATATGTCTCTCTTCCAACATTTGTTTGATTTAACATTTCACATTGAATAGAAATCAATCGTACGATCAGTTGAATGTTTACTTCTTCAACATTCTCGATAGATGGTAACGTTTTTTTAGCTTCAAACAATTGACGCTAGCTGGGATATATATTCTGCATTGTGCTCTTTAATTATCTGTCGAAATAAAGCGTACTGAGATATTGTAATTTTTATATCAATGTTTAAGGTCAATTCTTCGTCAACAGATATTTTAAACGGTAGTCTAGTGGGAGAAAACACTTCTCGATCTGCGTAGTTCTCCACGGAGAATATGCAGATACCTGTATCACCATTTCTGCTGCAACTCTTTTATCTCATGGTGGATCTCAAACTTTGAGTTGTAAGGGTCTGCTCTTTTTCACATACGAGTACAACTGATAAGAGTTCTATCGCCACACTTTTCAAAGGGTTTCACAGGACGACAGCTCTTTGGGGTGTGGAGGTCGAAGCTTGTGGATGGCTGTTGAAGAACTTTGGTTACTACATAAAACTAAATATCACCAAAAGTCACTCTTCCATCTATTCATTGTTTGCTCTCTCTTCAAAAATTGTTTAACGTGTAATGAAAATCACTACACTTTTCTTTTAACGTTATATTCACGAGTACAAATATTGCTTTCTATTCCCTTTCAATTTATGTGGAATAAGACAGAAAAACATACTTACCTGACTGGTCAGTTAGAAAATTAAAGCTTGCAGAAGATTCGACTTTTACAGTTGCTATTTTATCCTTCTTCTCTATTGTTATTATACTCATTTATTAGAAGATTAGTGGCAAAAGAACACTTGGTATTTAATTGAAATATTTTTATTGTTTTTATGCAATTTTCGGATTGGAGAATTTTTTATGAACTTACCGTAAAAAGCTTAAGAATTCTATTTAGGTTTGAATAAGAATTTATTAATAGTTATTTAATTTTTTTACACGTTCAGTGATTTACAGTATCGTGGACTGTAAAAAGTTTCTGACTTTTCATATAGCAGTAACTTGACGCATTTGCGGATCAGTGCATAAAATAATTTATATATTCAATAAGTGACTTAAGATACGTACTAACCGGCAAGCCTAGTTAAGCAATTTTTGTGTACATTTCTTCCATTAATGGATACGATTATGTGAAAAGATGAGTTTTTAGTTGCGCTCTGAATTGTGTCGCCATGATCATTCTTAAATCACGTGGCGGTGTATTCCAGGATTAACTTAGTATGAGGGGTGCGCTTTGGTTCCTTCAACCTTCCAGTAGCCGATGACGCTGCTGACTTAAGGGTGGACTGTCGTCAATTGGTATTTTCAGGAATTCTTACATATATATGGAAAGGGTCTTAGATTATTGTTTTGTTTTCAGATATGGATCAAATACGCAGACAGCAATCAACAACATGATCGGTCGTATGAAGGGAACACAGCTACAGAGGGTACGTTATTAAAAATTTATAAAATATTACCTTGCCACCTGATAAGCTTGGTCTATCCTTACACTTCTCTTCCCCTTTTCCCTACACTCCCCTTTAGCGGATGAGAAGAAACTAGAAATGTCACGTCTCCGAGCAGCTGGGGTTTGAGAAAGTCTCCGACGATCAAAATTTCAACTTTTTCTTTAGTCGTTAGCTTTTTTCTAAGGATCCCCACTACAAATGCTTTGAAGATTCAGGTTCCTCCAGTCTCCATGATCCTGCACTATAAGGAGAGCTGTAAAATAGTGGGGCATTTAAAAAAATATCAATTCCACACAGAAAGAGCACTGAGGAAAATAATTTCCCTCGGGGCTCATGTCATCTTTGAGGATCCTGTGTGTTGAATATTTTTAAGGTGATGAAATAGTAAACATAAGCCTTGAAATGACCAGTTCTCGTGTCATAAATATCAACCGTGTGCAAATGTTGAGCACGCGTTTGGCGTTTTTCCCGTCTATGCACCGGTGCCTAAGGAATCAATGACGCTAGTTCCCCAAATCATCTTCCATTAAAATACCGGTAGAACAAGGACAGTATTCCCACCTGACGCTTGTGCTATAAAGATTGCAATCCGTTGTTAAGATATGGGAATATATCGAACGGACCCCCCGTTTCTGCACAGAGTCCAGGGTTTTTTTTAGGTATTTTGGGGCTCCAGACCAGAAGTCATAAGCCATTATGAACATCGTTTACCCATACTACTGCAAATTGTATTTACGCACAGCAGTGCCCCGCCATTGTTTCTACCTACACGGTCGATCCGGTAGTCTGTGTTCGTAGCTCGGCAACTGTCGGCACTATATCCTATTATTTATGGTAAACACCGACGTTCCAAGAGGCAGTGACATGTGATCAGTCCAACGCATCGCTGACCAGATCCTCCAGATTTTACTTTCGGGAGAGGTCTGAGCAGATCGTAATTCTAAATTGTTATGCATGCCGTTCTGTTGGTAGTACTTATGCCACCTGTCGTGTGGTAGATAAGGTTGGTACTATTGGAGCGTCACTTAATACTTGTCCTTGACCAAGTCATAAGTCATGATAAATCGTCTCATAAATGAAACTGTATTTTTTCTATCACACATCCTATGTATGTTGATTTTTAACGTATTTTGCAGGTGGTTGCATTCTTGAAGTCAAGCTTATCATCGTCCGGAATCAGCTCTGGATTGTCAGCCGTCGCAGACGTGGCAGTAAACTACGAGTGGGCCCTGCTCCACAGGGAAACCATCCACTCCTGGGTCGATAACAAGTACAGTGGCGCCTCGGCCATCGTTTCTTCTTTCGCCCTGCTAGTATCCATGTTGGCACTCCTCATTAACAACAACTAAATCAAACAAAAAAACTTTTAAAAATCTTTTTAAAGGTTTTCCAGACTTCATCCAAATCTTTCTCTTCTTGTACTACCATATTACAAATTTGACAGCATCGATAGTGCAGTATAATCATTGGGTGTTATGTTCGATTCACGCGTACCGGCACCGCGCAGTGCAGACACGTAAAGTGGTAGGCACGCCAAGATAGTTGCATACATTATGAACACATTCATGCACGGTGGAATGTTAATACTTCCTTTCATGCCGTGCCTGCCACTGTACGTGTCTGCATTGCACTGTGACGGTAGATGTGATAGACCATTGGATGCAACGTGCATGACGTAATGTGCAGCGTGAATTGCGTATATTGTCACGTGCAACATGCATGATATCAATATACATGACGTTTGTACAACGTGCAATGTTTGACTTAAACGGTGCCAAACTTCGTAATTTTTTAAGTGAATGAGTTGTACATAATATGATTCTTATTTCCTATGTATTTAAAAGTTAAAGTGATGTTTGTTTATATTAATTTCACGGTGATGAAAGAGGTCGCTATCAAATATTATATATTGAACATATTTATTTTTAGAAATATTGTACATAAACGAATTATTAATAAAAATAAACATAAAACACAAAATAGCGTGGTTTCTTTCTGAGAAGTTGGCGTACTCTAGCTTTAAATTTACATCATGGGATTGTGTGCGGAGATCTATTAGAATGCTTTGTGGGGGTTTTTAAGAGACCCCAAATTTGCGTCAAATGGGACGATTTTGTCTCTTCTATTCAAGTAGCAGCGACAAAATCGCCCCCTTATAAGACAGTCTGGTTACATCGAGTATGTCCATAAAAAACTCTCCATTATGCTTACCTACTTACGTTAACATATTTAGCTCCAGATTTCAGTGTATGCATACGTATATCATATCCATTTAGACAAGTAAATTTGACTATCAATGTAGGTATATTTTTTAAAAATATTTTCTCTTTTTTAATCGATGTTATCAGTCTACGAAATGAAGAAGGATTATCAGAAGTTATTTTTGTTGCAAGTATGGTAAGATACTATAGGAAACAATAATTAATTGATAATTAGTATATTAACGGATTGCTTACAATAATCAGGGCTAATCCCGTTCTAAGAAATTAAATATTTCGAAAAGTGTAATCTGTCAGTTACAGCTTTTGAAATTTCTTGTAAATATATTCAAGTATTACCACCATGTACAAATCCAAAAAAATAAAATGTTAAAATGTCGAACTTTGTCTAAGCAGGCAGCAACATAATGATGAACATTAACCACGAAAAACTAAAACCGCCATCGATACACTTTCGTATACAGATCACTTATTAAAAATTCACTCACGCTGCATATCCGCAGTCATAACGTAAAGACCACACGCTCGTGACATAATGCTACCAGCAGTTTTTCTGTAAATAAAACTGGAGTTCTGCAAAGTAAACTTTCAATCGATGAATACTGTTGAATCTTCCATCTTTCCCTGGTCTCGCCGCATGATTGTCGTCCAAATATTTTACAATTTTGCATCAGCTTCCCAGAAAAAGGTCGGTACAGTAAAAATATAAGAAAATATCAATGTTGACGTTCTAACATAATAATCAGTTTTTTTAAGAGCGTTTTCATAATTAAAATAATATTTAAAGTTTCAACTTCCCCGCCAAGACGCAGGCAATCTACGAGTTGTTAGGTGTGACGTCACATGAGCTGTCACAATTGGCGGTTTTATTACCGGTAGTCGATTTTGTATGCATTCTATGCAAAAGTTTGAGACCCTTTTTACTGAAAATTAACAGGTTTTAATTAAAGGAAACATTTTAAAATGTGAGCGTCTGGTCACTATTCTAGGTAAATTGTACCAAGAATAAATAATTTATTAGCTCCATGAAATCTATTACTGCCAAAAATCAAACTTTTTCAAGACTGCAAGACTGGGCTGACTAGGATCTGGACCTAATATATTTGTAACAGGTATACGTATTATGATACCGCCGTATATCGGATATATCGATACCGTTCTACGGACATTAACGTTCTGATCGTTCCGAAATATTAAACAATATTTCGATAATCATATCTATTGAATAATAAAAATAATATTTGGTTGATTTGAATAGTGCCATTTTGGTAAAAAAAACGCCTTTAGGGCGCTGTACAAATGTTTTTCTTTCCCTGTACTGACTGTAGACAGTCTATCATATCGATAATCAGTACTGGCGTTACTGACCATTCTCGACGTATTCGATAATTATCGTTATTTAATATTAACAAAGTAAATGGCAGAAAAATTAATCAATCAATGCAAAAACGATTTGAAAAAAACTTACGAACACCCCCCGTAAATAACATAATGCCGACATACTAATATATCATTATTAGGTAATATCACAAAAGAACAGGTATGATACAGGACTATTCCAAGCGCTCATAAAGTTCGAGCGCTTAAAATCTACTTATAAGAATTTCGGATGCAATTTTAAACTTTAGTGCTTTGACAACTGTATGAAGCAGAAAATAAGAATCGCTTGCGCTTTTGGTAATATTTTGTAATTCGTGAATAGTTGCCCCTCTGACGGTTTATAAAACAATTTTTGGCGGGTGCGCCTGTTACAGACTTGGCAAACAAAATTTAAAACGGTTATGCTAGAGAATTATTTTCATAATAATACGTTTGAAATAAGAATAAATGTATTATGTATTATAAGAAATAATAGGTTTGAGGTGTCATTAGAAATCCTCCGCTTCCAAAGGCGCAGTAAATGATCACCGAAAGAACAATCACCAACGAAATTGCCACCAATGACATTATTGTAATATGGAAGTGGTGTAATAATAATAATAATAAATGTTTATTCCGGTATGTGGGGAAGTGAGTCCGGTCCAACACATTCCATACAATATATACATACAATACTTATAAAAATATAGAAAACATGTACAAAAGTTTAAAAAATAAATTAATAATAAGATAGTGGGTGAATGATACATAACACATAATTTTTTAAAATATATATTTATAAAAATTAAATAAAAATAAGTACACGAAAATAGAACCATTAAGGTGCTGCACCATTTAAATTGTGAGGGGCCAATGTTTAATTTATTCAAATGGCTATGAATGTCCAAGCGAAATCTCTCAAGTAGTCGCAATAAATAAACAGAAGGAATTTACGAGCGAAATAAATATTGTAAGCAGCGAAACCATAAGCTATAACACCATGAGCAGTACTACTCGGTACTGTTCTTATACAGTTTGTCACGAAAGTTACGCATGTGACGTCAGGAGAAATGTTACCAACAGAACATGGTGTTTTGATGAGATAGTTTTTAATACTCTTTTAGGTAAGGATATATATTTTCTATGTATAATTATATACTTTAAAAGTTGTATATTCAGAATGGGCATTTGTGTTGAAACCGAACCTAAATGTGCACTTCAATCTTCAATCTTCAGCTGTTTCAGTGCTAATCGAAACATAAAAAAATGTTGTTTATTTTCAGAATTTATCAATAATAATTTAATTTTTTCAATTATTGGAAGGGAAATCCCAGGGACTAAGACGTTATGACAAAAGTACTATTTATAAACCCTATGAAAGTACAGCGCGGCGTGGAGGTTTATAAAAAAAAAAAAAACTTAAAATGCATTCCTTCAATTGGCTTATATATGATAAATTATTAAATAATCCTGACTGATTGAAAATAAAGCACCCATCTCAGAGTTAAGCGATACAGATAGGAAAACAGGATAAAACCATATCAAGTCAGCTTCATGAATTTAATATATTCTCGCAGAACTGATAAGTGATGACGATGACACACTGATCTTAAAGTCAGTGTTTTCGCTTAAAATACTATTTTATCAACAGGGTTACCACCCCTTTTCCACACAAATTTTCAATAAACTCGAATTAATTACGGTGATAAGTAGTAGTAGGTGTGTTTGTGTTCCAAAAGCAAGGACAATTTGATTTTACTTCGGGAAAATTGTTCGAATATTTTCAAATACCAAAATTCTTTACTAAACAGAAACTCAATTTCATTGATCTTCTGGGGCCTAGAATTGTGTTACGAAAATTGGCCACATCAGTTTTTTTTCAAAACGGGAATAGATCAGACATCTACGTGCAGATCATAGTTTTGTGTGAATTATATATGTTGTTTTATATTTATAGGTAAGTTTTTTTTAAATTTACCAGTTCTTGCGAATTTCAAACGAACCAAATATATGTATATATATTTATTTCACGAAACCTGGAAAAACTGCAAAAAAACTAAATATTCTGGTCAAATCCAGAAAGGTGACAACCCTGACTAATTTAAACGAGTAGGTATATAAGTACATCAAAACGTATTTCTCATAATAATCCCTTTATCTTAAAACGAAGAATTTCTGATGATAAAGTTTAGTATGTTCTTATAAGTAACGATCTTTAAAAATGCACGCCATAGTAGTTGATTCACCATTAAGACGCAGTGAGTTAATATGTTTTAAATATTTTTTAATGAAAACATTTTTTTGTGAATTCAGTACTGCTACTTGTCTGTGCATTAAGTTCGTTGAATTGTGGAATATTATTATTATGTGTCATGTATATTATAATTCCTAACGCCCCTCCGTTATTAATGTATTGTTAATACAATATAAATTGACTCAGTTTGATGTAAAATAATTATGTTACAATAATTATCCGCGAAAGTTTCAGGAATTTGCGAAAATTAGTTTAACGAAAAATATTACATTTTATTGACACCAAAGGATATTATGAAAATAGGTAATATCGAAATATATAAACTAAAAGGTGTTAATGATTCAAATAAATTATTAAAAATTCGTATCGATAATTAATAATTATTATTGCTAATTGTGAAATAAAAATTAAGTAAGGTCGTGCATCGTTTTACCTCCTCGTAGGGAGGCTTCGTTTTATTAAACTCAAGGGTGCTTCATGCAATTATTTAAAAGAATTAAAAAAAACATCAGTAGAACCATGGTAATCAGTTTAAATGGTCTCTTGAAAAATAATAGATTTGGTAAATTTGAGGTTATTGTTCTTAAGGTCTTCATTTACCGACCCATTAATGATATATTCAAATTCTAAATGCAAAAAGTTATTATTACCCGTACCTTCTAAGTGAATGACCTACAGTTCACCTCAGTATGTTCACACCAGCAAAACAATATAACACATTTAAATAAATCAATTAAGAAAACGTTGTCATTTAAATGCAGAGAAAACACATTACAAATGTAAGCACCTCACAGAATAGAGAATTTTAATTATGTCCCAACTAAATCGGTTTTACCGGTAATAAATAATTTTAAACACCGTCCAAATTAGAATTGTGTGAAATTAACTTCTAAGAAACAGCTATCACAATAATAAAAACTAAAATAATTGCAGGACTTAATAATATCTAACTTTATTCAAATTGATTCACATTAAAGAAAAAATAAATAAATGGACTTCTACGAATTAAGCACAAAACCAATTACTAAATGACTAAATTCTTCTTGTAACTACTACATAACTGTTGTAATTTCATAAAGATATGACTGACGTTTGTCACCTTCCACGCGGGTAATGATTAATATATTTTTACTAATTTTATCTCTACTATTTAGTCAAGTAATAAATTCCACTTCACTTGCGGTTAATATATGAATTATAGCGGCTTAGTCATCAAAGGCTGTAATACTAATCCGTGTAGACATTGAATTAAACAATAGCAAAACATAAACCTTGTAAATATGCTTGAGGTATTCCCTTTTTGTATAGAATTGATTTGTTTTGTTATAACGACATTGCATTATGGTCAGCACTATCCTCTTTGATAGTTTTGTCTACACACTACACTTTTGTATATTATTTGTTTGCATAAAACCTGATGTAATTAATGAAATTTAGATTGTATGAATATTATTATACATACCAAATCTTGTGATTTTTAAAAATTCTACGTTTTACGTTCTACAAGGACCATTTAAAAAACCGACCATCCTACGTAAAGAATCGTTTTCGAACTTTACGGGAGAGTGGTTTAAAGGGACAGAAGCTTGGTATAAGTTGAGCTTTTGATCGTTTTGCATCAAATATGGGACGTAATTCCGACGGTCTCCGTGGTTGAGTAGTTGCGGTCCTATGCTTCGAATCCGGAGTACGCAAGTAAATTTTATTTGATTTAATTGTTTTATATCACAGTTTATCCATTCAAAATTATATGTAGTATACTTGCGGTACTTTCCAGAATGGTAAATACTGACAGTATTGCCCTGGTGAAAAACCACCATTCAGAAACGAAATGTTGCTTGAAATGGCTTAGATCTGAATAGTCAGGTACTTCCCTACCTTCCTCTTTCCCACCTCCTTCCCCTCCTCAATACCTTCACCCTCGCAACATACCCCAATTTGGGGATGCCATAGTCGCACTGGCTCCAGACAGTTGGGACCAGCTGGGACTCTTGTGTGGTATCACATAAAAATAAAAAAAATAAAAATTAACAATAAAGTTCCTAAATTTGGTGCAAAATAAATCAAAAACTCGACTTGCATCGAACTTCTGTCTCTTTAAACCACTCTCCTGGAAAGTTCCGCTTTTGAAGATACGATGCTTTACGTGGGAGGGGTCGATTTCTCAATATTATAAGATTTATCTGCAAAATTCATATTATAGACGTTACAATTTATAGAAAGATTTACTGGTAATAAATACATAGATAATAAATGTCGTTCCATCAGGATCCCACGAGTTTCTGCGCATAAAGAGACAAATTGCTTTATTTTACTGCCTCTATTGTTTATTTGAAATAACATAAAATCGAAGTAATTCTTCAGATAAGCACGCAGTCGAGATAATAATATCTTATAGCCATTGGCACATTCCGCGAGCATCAGAGAGCTTTTCGAGAGTCTTCTCTACGAACAAAAATGATTGAACGAATGTTTTGGGCGGAACATAACAAAAATACGAAAGTTATAAAACTCATTTTGGGACACAAGAAAACTTTACCCTGCACAAAAAAGATATAAAACTGAATAAGACAACAATAAAAAGCTACGAATAAGGATATGCAGTAATAATATATACTAGCAGATTAAAACCCCGAAGTGATAAAACAGAACAGTTTGAACACACGTAAAAAGGACACAGAATGTTTATCGTGATACGAATTGAATTGCAGATTTTTTTGCATATGGGGAGAAATTACCATTTCTACTATTCGCGTCTACGCGGCGATTAACATAGGACTCGAGAATATTAATACAAAAGTTTTGTAGAAAAATATACACTAGTAGAAGAAATCGTTATGGTTATCATATCACATTAAAAAGTATCCGAAAGAATAAAACAGCATAAGTGGTTCTACGGACCCACGAACTTAAATGTACATTTACTAAAAGCAGTTTATTAATTATAATGTATGAGATCAAGAAGACAAATTAGTGTTCTAATATTTGTATAAGAGTTCCAACCTGCTGGAGGCGGAACATTGTCATTTAATGGAGGTGGAGAGGGAAAGGAGTTAGGGACAAGAAATGGTATTGGTGCCTGGCTAATCGGATCTAGTCATTAATACCAAGTTAAACGATACTTAACTATTTTACTACTTACTAGTAACGTTTTTAAAGAAGCGAAGTTAGCAGTCCATAATTGAGTGCTGATGCCAACCCTGATGTATGGCAGTGAGGCATATAACTGTCAGAGGAAGGATGAAAGTACACCGAATAATGTAGAAATGAGATCTCCGAGGCGAATGTGTTATAAAACTATGTATAATCGTGTGAAAAAAGAATTCAAGGTTTATGTAAGCGTAAGGAGTAGGATTAAGAAAGGGACTTTTAGATGGTTTGAGCATGTAGAGCGAATGAACGAAGAATGACGTATAAAGAGAATATATGAAGCGAATGTGAATGGAAGAAGAAGTCGTGGATGCCCTAAAACGCCATGGCACGATCAAGTGAATCAAGTACTTGAGTCAGGCCATGTCTGAAGAAGTCATGTTACAATAACATAAGAGAATGTATGAATGTGAGTGAATCAAGAAGTGTATGCCAGATCGAGTTGATTGTCGGTCCTTCATTTCTGCCTACCCCTGCGGAGAAACGGCGTGATGGTTAGTTAGTAACGTATTTACCGCTATGATCGGTGATCAGTATTATTTCATGTTATCAGATTGTGTCGCATCATTCCTTCATCGAGAAGAGCAAAATTCCGTTATAGGTAAAATATATGTACGAGAAGTTTTCGTAAAAATGTCGATGTCCTCTAGCCAATATTTTACATTCACGTAATAAATAGATAATAATAATTCCTGGATAATTTACATAGGATCATTTTTGTGAGATTTCACCCTCGCTAAACAGGTTAGAAAAAACTGAAAACTCTATTAATATAGCCATTAAATTACTTTACCCTCCACATCCATTTACATACGAGATATTTGTAATACCTAAACATTATTTAAATATTCAATTTTTAATTATTAATTATTTTTTGCGATTTAAAAACCTCATTTAAATATTTAATCATTGTAGAAAACAATATTAACATAACCTAAATGAAACATGAAAACGGAAAAAATGACAGAAAATAAAAATAGCTGCCAATAATGTGGGATAAAAAAAATGGAGAATAATATTAACAAGTCTTGAATTTGAGATATGATATCCATGAAGATGGCATAAATTGAACTGGTCTCATTAGCCAAGTTGGTTAAGTGGTTGTCCCGGATAGGCAGAGGTCCTGGGTTTGAGATTCCCAGAGGCGACTGAAATCTTTTTATTTTCTGTCATTTTTTCCTTTTTCGTATTTCATTTAGGTTATGTTAATATTGTTTTCTACAATGATTAATTTATTTAAATAACCTGTTTAATTTTGACGCAATTATTTAAATTGGAGTATTGATATTTACGCGCATTTAATTATATTATACGAGTACATACAAGCATGTCGCACGCTGTAAGACGTTTTGAAGCTGGACAATTTATTTATTTAACTTAAAATAGAATACGTGTACGCGTACATGCATTAGCCCAATTATTGCATGAAATACTATTAAATATTGTGGAATCCTAAATATAATGTATACTAACTAGACGGCCTCCATGGTCGTGGAGTAAGGCTCTCGACTACGAATCCGAAGGTCGCGGGTTCAAATCCCGGCGTGCGCAAGTAAATTTTATTTAATTAATTTGTGCTGTTAATTAATTTAAAAATAATATATTTGCGCACATTCCACACTGGAAGATACTCTCAGTATCGCCCTGTTGAAAGACCACCATTCAGAATTGAAACGTTGCTTGAAATTGCTTTTAGCCGTGTTTGGTGACCAGATCTGAATAGCCAGGTATTTCCCCACCTTTCTCTCCCCCTTCTCCTTCCCCTCCCCAATACCTTCAGCCTCACAACATTCCCAAATTGGGATTGCCATAGTCTCACTAGCACCAGATGGTTGGAAGCAGTTGGGACTCTTGTGCGGTATTCAAATAAAAAAATAAAATAAAAAAAAAACTTAGATTTAGTAGAAAGTACATACATTTTTGAAACATTTACGCCACAAATACAATAAAATTACAAATAATGCGTTAACTTTACAAAAAGACATATTTTGTCAGATCTATCGTTTCTACATAACCTGCTAAATAATAAAATCAAGAGTCCCAAATTGCTATCCCTCGTTGATTTAAATATTCCAACGAGACGTACCAAGCAGCCTTTGACGGCCTCCATGGTCGAGGAGTAAGTCTCTCGACTACGAATCCGAAGGTCGCGGGTTCAAATCCCGGCGCGCGCAAGTAATTTTTTATTTTAATTAATTTGTGTTGTTTCACAATTAATTCATTTTAAAATAATATATATATAGTATATTTGCGCACGTTCCAGAATGGAAGATACTCTCAGTATCGCCCTGGTGAAAGACCACCATTCAGAATTGAAACGTTCCTTGAAATGGCTTTTAGCCGTGTACGGTGACCAGATCTGAATAGCCACGTATTTCCTCTTTCCCCACCTTCCTCTCTCCTTATCCTTCCCATCCCCAATACCTTCAGCCTCACAACGTTCCCCAATTGGGAATGCCATAGTCTCACTGGCTCTAGACGGTTGGGAGCAGTTTGGGACTCTTGTGCGGTATTCATATAAAAAAAGCAGACTTTGTTTCTTCATGTAGAAACGACCATGACTAATTGCAGCAATTACTCGTACGACCACGACTATACCCACTACGAAAAATTAATACAAATTATAACAAATTGTCTTAACATGATATAAATTACTTACTACACTTATTTTCATTTCTTTAAACTTCTATTCATAGTCAATTACGTTTCTTGATTACATAACTTTTTTTACACCTTTCCACATCATCTCTCTACACACTTTCTTTATTTTCATTAATATTAGTCACACATGCATTCATTGGTTAATAAGCATTCTCACCCCATACAAAGATGAATAAGATATTGTATAGACATACGTAATAGGTACGTTAACAAAGTAATAATTTAATATACTTACCTTATCATTAGTAATAAAATGTACTGTGTATGTCTAAATAAATAAATAAAATAAAATAGATTGATGATTTCGGTACAATGGGCTAGTTTGCTATTTTAGATTTGATATTCTGTTATCGACTTTCTGAAGCGATGGTTTTATGATTATGATTAAGATAAATCAATTTATTAAAACACAATAATTATGGACCAATTAATCATTACTGACAAAGATTTTAGAATTGGAATTCGTTATTTTTGATAAATCATTTTTATGGTATTCTATATCAGATCTTAAAAAATTACGTTTGTTAAATTGGGGCATATTTCTAAAGTGAATCGAGTCCTTCAAAGTTGTTTTTAAAATAATGAGATTTTTTCCTTTCATGCAAATGTTCAAAGCACGACAACGTATTAATACCACCGAGGTGCAAATAAAAATGCCCAAATTGTGAAAATCTTCGTCACTTCTTAAATATAGAAGTTTCAAACTAAATTACAATATAAAAAATCTCATATTTGTAGTTGGTTTACATTAGAATTGCACCCCCCAAGTAATATTGAAGGACATTGTTTGAAAATGAGATATGTTAATACGGAAGAGAGAGGGAGCGTGCTAATGTAATAAAAATGCTTAGGGCGTAAGCGATCGTTTTAAAAATATTTAACAATATAACATATTTAAAATAGAGGAAAAATCTCAAGGGTACTGACATAACCCCTTGAGTATTTTAGTATGCATTTTTTTTAAATGTAGATGATTTTTTCTCTTTCTATCACAGTGTAAATCATATACATTACTATAGTACAAAATGAGATAACATGTCTTTTATGAGTCCGTTTCTGAAGGGTCGTATCTGAATTGGCGACATCTGTTTTCTTTAAATCGGGATTATAGATCACACGTCTAAACATTATCCATTCAGTGCTTTTAAAACGCAATATTAGACAGAAACGTTCATAATAAATAACTTTGAATTCACCACTTTATTAATACATACATATCAA
>JAHDVE020001017.1:0-53887 GCA_022606495.2 Halesus radiatus | reverse complement strand
AAAAATCCATGCATATTATTACAACCCTTATATGGGGAAATGTTGGAGTGTAATTGTAAATCAAATCGGAAATTAATAATAAAAATCCATCCATATTATTACAACCCTTATATGGGGAAATGTTGGAGTGTAATTGTAAATCAAATCGGAAATTAATAATAAAAATCCATGCATATTATTACAACCCTTATATGGGGAAATGTTGGAGTGTAATTGTAAATCAAATCGGAAATTAATAATAAAAATTACAACATTTTAAGAGATTCATTTTAAGTGCATAACATACATAGAAATAATATAAATAGATCGTCTGCAAGTGGTTTCACCAATCAGGCAAAACAGCTGTCACGCGCAATAATAAATAACTCGCAGAACCTTTTTTATAAATAAATTCTTTTTTTTTTAAGTGAAGATTAGTATAATTTCTTCAAAAGATTGATATTCACTTTGTGGTGTCATTATTAATAAATGAATTAGAAATTACTTTGTAATCACCACTTTATTAAGAAGAACGGCTGCGCGCCCTGTTTCATAAAAAACTTAATTTTGGATTTGAGGCCAAAATACTAACCTAAAGCTAATTATTTTTTTTATAATCAAAAAGTTAAATATCTAATATAGATTAGAAGTAATTTATTTATTTTTGAATCACATTATGAAATATGGGCATTTAAAGGAATTGATTTTTTGCGATTTTAGAGGCACATTTTACAATTATTTGGGAGCTAACGGTGATGTAAAAAAAGTTTTACCCCATCTAATTTGAAAATATAAAGAAATATAATTTTTTTTAATATTAAAATAAGCATTATCTTAGACTTTAAATTAAATTACAAAACGACCAATTATATTGGAACACAAATTTGCCGTACACAATTTAAACTAAAAGGTTTTTTGTTTTTGTTTTTATATTTTTATTTACGTAATCATATTTACATTTCAAATACGATAATTTAGAAAAAAAAATACAATAAACCCGCGAACAATTTTCTGAGTTGTCGCTAAAATTATGAAAATATTTTTTTTATAATTTAAAACATAAATAAATAAAATACTTCTCATGCGTACTAGATATTTAATAAAACTTTAATTAAAAAAAATATATATCATTCATTATATAATTGAAAATATACTTTGTATATACCACTTTACTTAAAATATATAAATATTTCTACATGTTTCGAGAGCAATGCTATCATCTTCAGGAATAAATCAATACTAAAAAATAATTTCAAGTATAGAAAAATAATAAAAAATTTAAAACAATAATTTAAGAATATACAAAATATGAGCATAAACAAAAATGAATTAAAGTAGGTAAGTAACAGATAAAAATTTTAATGACAAAATAATTATAAAACATTGAATAATACATTTAAATTTGAAATATAAATAAAAATTATTATTATTAATAATAATATGAAAATAAATTTAAGAGATAGCTATTTTTAAAAAACATTAGATAATTTATTAAATTTAATTCGCAATTAACACTTTTTCTTTTTTCTAAAATTTCAAATTTATCTAATTGTAAACCAGTTGTATTTGTATGTAAAACTTTTAAACCTTTATTTATATCAAACGAATGATTGGTTTCTAAAATATGATTTGCAAATTCAGAATAGTTGTTATTATTTAAACACCTTAGGTGTTCCTTAACTTACTTACTTACTTACTTACCTGCTTTAATTCATTTTTGTTTATGCTCATATTTTGTATATTCTTAAATTATTGTTTTAAATTTTTTATCATTTTTCTATACTTGAAATTATTTTTTAGTATTCATTTATTCCTGAAGATGATAGCATTGCTATCGAAACATGTAGAAATATTTATATATTTTAAGTAAAGTGGTATATACAATGTGTATTTTCAATTATACAATTAATAATGATGCCACAAAGTTATCAATCATCAGTTTGGATGGGTATTTTGGCCTCAAATCTAGAATTACGTGTGAAACAGGCAGCGCAGCCGTTACGCTTAATACAACATGTTTTGAAAGCGATGCTTTCCTCATCAGGAATATAGTATTCTGTATTGAAATTCGTGAATTAAAAAAATTACTTTGTATTCACCATTTTATTAATATACACAGATATCTATGTTTCGACAGCGATACTTTCTTCATCAGGAATATATAGAATACTAAAAATAATAATATCAAGTATAGACAAATGATAAAAATAGAACACAATAATGAAAGATAATAGAGAAACTATAAACACAAATACAATATTTATTAATAATTAATAATGACACCACAAAGCAAATACTAATCTTTTGAACAAATTATAATTTTTAATTTAATTTATTAAGTATATTTAGTTTTTTCTTATTATATTTTTACACTAAAAACCTTAAATGAAATTACCGCTTTTTGTCGAATTGATGGTCGAGAAATATTATGATAAATTGAAACAATCTAGGGGGTGCCTATTTTCAATATTGAAGATATAAGATTTATAAGTTCACTGGGTTGAACAAAGTTGTAAATCGTGAGTTCATAAGGGTGCGTGTGACTTAAAATAAAATTGCATTTTCCTTACCCACTGCACGAGATATTAGAGTACCTGCCAAGCCAACACAGACCGACAGCCTTTATTAATTGGCCAAGTTTATCTAAAAATATTCATAACTCAGAACTTGTAGGGAAAAGTATTAATTTCATGCAACTAATATGTCATAGGAAGCGTGCTGAATCGAATCACCACTAACTCATAACAAAGCTCGTCCGATTCAGTACTCTTGTTCTCATATTCAGTCATAGAGTACGTATAACCACTGAAAAGACAATTCCTAGTGTGGTCTATACTGATCTGAAAGAAAAATATTTCTGACAACTTTCCATTGTGCTTTCGACTTCTAGGCCTCAGACAGGCTAATGTCAGAGACGTCGACATTCTATGTATCTGACAGGCCAATTTCAGAGACGTAGATATTCTATGTATCTGACAAGCCAATGTCAGAGACGTAGATACTCTAAGTGTCTGACAAGCCAATGTCAGGGACATAAATACTCTATTTATCTGACAGGATAATTTCGGAGACGTAGATACTTTATGTATCTGACAAACCGATGTCAGGGACGTAAATAGTCTATGCATTTGACAAGCCAATGTCAGGGACGTAAATACTCTATGTATCTAACAAGCCAATGTCAGGTAAGTAAATACTCTATGTTTCTGACAGGATAGTGTCGGAGACGTAGATAATAATAATAATAATTGGATGATTTTTATAGCGCCGTTTTTGAGAAAAATCACCTCAAGGGCGCTGTACAAATATTTATTAACTAATTATGTACAAACAGATACAGATAAACATCCTTACCTGGCAGGTCGCTTCAGATGAACACAGTTTTATTAGAAAATTTATTTATAGAGATGATAGTTTTACGTGGTTATTTGTTGCTCCTTTTCTATTGATGTTACATTTATTAGAAGATTGGTGGCACAAGAAGAGGTGGTATTTATTGAAATACTTATAATTTTTAGGACTGGAAAGTATTCATAAAATGAATTTTAGGACTCTAAAATATCTATAAAATTACCTTAAAAAGCGTAAGAAGCTTTTCATAAATATTAACTTTTTTAAATTTTTATTTAACACTTTGGTTATTTACAGTGTTGCGGGCTGTGGACGCATTTGCGCACCGATGCGTGAATTTTTATTATTATTTTTATTTATTTACATAATGACTTTAGGTAAGTACTAACCGGCTAGCCTAGCTAAGCAATTTACAGGTGAATTTCTTCAATTTATGGATACGATTGTCTGAAAAGGTGTGTTTTAACTTTAGTTCTGAATTCTGTTGAGACTTTGATAATTCTTAAGTCATGCGGCAGTTCATTCCAGGCTTTGGGTCCTGACACTCCGAAAGTACGATCACCGAACTTAGTATTAGGTGTGCGCTTTGGTTCCTTCAACCTGCCAATAGCTGATGACGCTGCTGACCTAAGGGTGGACTGCCGTGAGTTGGAATTTTCGGGATATTCTATCTATCGTTCTGGTGAAATACTACCATTAAGAAACGAGGCGCTGCTTTTAATGGAGGTAGTCGAGTTTGGTGACTAGATCTGAATAGCCTTCCCAATCTGAATGTTCTTCCCAACCTTCCACTCCCCCATTTCTTGGAGGCGGGTATGAGTACCGACGCTCCGGGAACCATTAATTTGTTACACCAACACCTCAAGCCAAGGTAACCTCATGCGGTTCACTGCGTTTAGCAAAGATACCCGGGTTCATAGGGTGAGGTTTATTCCGGCGTCTGTCCATTTTTTTGGCGGCGGATTCGTGGAGGGAGACCTCTTCATTCGGCCCCTCTTGTCCCATCGCCTTGCACCACTGTGGAAGGAATGGATTTACACGTCCGTCACTCATGAACACACTGACCCCCCGGCTCCTACTCACCCCTCATACCTTTTTCTGTCCCAGTACTTCCTCACCTTCCTTTCCTTAAATATACGATTCGCACACCATCCCAAAAGATGACATAGACTCAGAGAGTAATTTCTTTTCCTGTGTGGAGTTAATTGTTAAAAAAGAAACTTTCTTTCACACCCTCACAACTTCACAACTCACACTCAAATGTGGATGCCATAGTCTCACTGACTCCGGACATGGGAGCAATTGGGACTACAGGGAGTGTGATAATCACATTCACCAGAAGTAATTAAATATTAAATTTATTTCGGGCACACGAACACTCCCAAAACATATTTCTATCGGATCATCTCTTCGGTGTTCATAAGCAAAACAAATCCTTTGGAGTCCTTCAAATGTCGGATGCATCCTCGTAGTTTCCACTGAATGTCAATAACTTCGTGCATACGAGTATTTCAGTTCCTAGAGTCTGTCTATATATATATTCTCATGAATACAACAATCCCTGACGATTTTCCAGGAATAATGGCATTGAAAATTATTTGTTTTCTTCCTTTTACATATGACTCTTGCAGAAATTGTTTTATCGCGTGTAGCGACATTTCTACACAGTTCCATTAAAAACTGTCATTTAAAAAATATTTTTATTCCTTGCATACGTTTTATTCTGAAATTGTACAAGCTATACGTCAAGTAAATAAAAAGTACTTTGCTGCTTGGAGAAACGCTAAAATTGAACTAGGTCATTTTACGCCTTCTGTATTGTATGAATTCATAAATTTGTCAAAATACCTCAGAAATTTTTCGGCGCATTTGTAAAAATGTAAGTGTAATATGGGCAAGTGATTTGTAGTATAATTCGTAGGTAGGTACCTACCTACAATTGTGATCTAATTTTTTTCAACGATTAAATATTTAAATACGATTTTTTAGGTCTCAATAAAATACACAGTGGGCTAGGTATGTATACGATTTGTACCACATTTAATACATTATCGATGTTTATAAGGAAACAACTAACTAAATAACCTCAAGGGTATGAATTATGATGAATTAAAACAAGTTTTGTACAATTTTACATTTAGCTTGGTACTAGATATTACAAATGGCGTGCATTACCGTATCACCAAAGGTAGGATTTGTAATTTTTTTTCAAGTTTGAGAATGAATTGTGGATTGAATATTTGAAAATAGCAATTTTACTCTCATCTTCTAATGATTATTGTGACCAACTTAATAAGTGAGCGTACAAGTTAATTACGAACCTTATTAAAAATTAAAAAAAAAAAAAAAAAAAACAAAACACTTTGATCGGAAATTCGTCGTATTTTGTATCACCTTTTAATTTCTTTACATTGTTCGGTTTTCTTAGGGAAGGCACACCTTTTAAGCCTTTATGGACTGCGCGCCACTGGACATTATCCATGTTAATTGCTTACTGTAATGCAACTATATACTCGAGTCCCACTGACAATAGGTAATTCCACCAAGGCCCATATGAATTATCACCTAAAGGGCACTTCGCGTTTTCGCATTTTCAAGTACACTTTTAATTGTTTATTTTTTTTAAATTATGTTTAACAGGCTGCGTCTATTTATTATACACGTTAAAAAAACAAGCGTACATTACAATAACCAGAATAATGTTACATTACATTATTTGCATGTCCTTGAAACCTTCAAGGTAAACATAGAAGTTATCAAGAGAGGTGTTATTTAGCAGCACCATACCCAATGTCAATGAGCCAACACGTCTGTTCTACAATCTGGTATGCAAAGCAGATCATGGCAGTAGCTGCTTATGGTATGGAATATCTCTAAAATTACGCATTATTTTATATGCCATTCATATAGTTACGCTGTCACTCCTAAACTGGAGACGTAAAAATAAAAATCGTATTATGCAATTTGATATTATATATTGTATACATTTTTACGTCATTCGAAAGACAAAAAATACGTTGCTTCTTTTACTATGTCATGCACCATTATATTAATTATATTATGCACTTTTATATCGTGTATTAAGTACATAAGACTACTACAATTTAAATATATTTTTTAAAATTGTATTATCTGTAACGTAAAAACTTTTCCCTTTATTACTTCTCTCTGTCTTGCACTTATACATTATTATACTAATGATAAAAATAATAATAATTGGATTACTTCTATAGCGCCGTTTTCGTGGTAAAATCACCTCAAGAGCGCTTTACAATTAATTAAATAACATATACAAACAATACCTTAAAGCTAAACTTTATTACTAATGGCTTATAAGTAAGACTTATGGCTAGGGACTAACTACTGAGACTTATAATTAGTGACTTACATCTATGGCTTATAGGTAGTCACTTACCAACTAAAAGTTATAGTTAGTGACAATTTAAACTTAAGTAGGCATAACTAGAATAAAAACCTAACACATATATAAACCTAGTACCTATTTAAAACTAATACATATCTATGACCAAGTGCATATTGTGTATACAATACTGCAAAATGACGTACAACTATGGCTTAAAACTAGAGTCTTACAACTACATACAATAATATAAATACCTGTATGATTATTGCTCGTGCTGTCAGTGGTAAAGCACACAAAAGTGTAATAATTGTAATAATACATGCATGTATATCATGCATGCATGTAAAAGTGTAATAATACGTGTAATGTTATTTTTTTTGTTAACTTAAAACCTTTTTTTCTTTATATTCACAAATCATGTAAATAAAATGTTAAAGGGGGTTAATAATTAATAAATAAATAAATGATTTGGGGGTACTCCTCGTGAATTCTCATATATAGATAGATATCAGATATGAGGTTTTTTTTTGTATTTTATCTCAATATTTATACATATTTTTTCTGGTATAGTGTCCATACAGCGGAAGCGCAGTCCAATATGAACCTTATAGAGCATTAATTTTTTTTGTGTTTAATTCGAACTCCATTTAATTTTTGTTTTTAAATTTAATGTAAATCAAATTTAATAATGTTGATATTAAGTTTGCAAGTTTTTAGTTTTTATTATTGTGATATTAAGTTGTATTATATAGTTGTATTGTATATTATTAGTGTTGATATTAAGTTTGCAAGTTTTTAGTTTTTATTATTGTGACAGCTGTTTCCGCGTTCAAGGCCATTTTGAAACTGCGGTCAATCCATATAATGACGACTTATTTATATCCTTTTATTTACTCCCACTCCATTCTAATTCAATAAAAACAATATTTTATTATCGGTAAAACCGATTTAGTCAGAAAATAATTAAAATTCTCTATTCTGTGAGGTTTTTACATTTATAATGTGTTTCCCGTATTTAACTGATAATGTTTTCTTAATTGATTTATTTAATTGTTTTATATTGTTTAGATAATGTGAACATACTGAGAAGTGATGAATATATACTTTTCTATACTTTATTAAATAATGTTATATTTGGATCATTCGTTCGTTTATTAACTTCGAATTGTTTAAGTAAATTAATATAATATTATAATGCACTTGAACAAATGTAGAAGTATTTGTCGATGGCTGTCACTCATAACAAAATAAACTAGGATGACTATATAATTTATTTATTTTTATATGAATACCGCACAAGAGTCCCAAACTGCTCCCAACGTCTAGAGCCAGTGAGACTATGGTATTCCCAATTGGGGAATGTTGTGAGGCTGAAGGTATTGGGTAGGGGAAGAGGAAGGTGGCGAAGTACCTGGCTATTCAGATCTGGTCACCAAACACGGTTAAAAGCCATTTCAAGCAACGTTTCAATTCTCAATGGTGGTCTTTCACCAGGGCGATACTGAGAGTATCTTCCACTCTGGGACGTGCGCAAATATACTATATATTATTTTGAAATGAATTAATTGTGAAACAACACAAATTAATTAAATAAAAATTACTTGCGCACGCCAGGATTTGAACCCGCGACCTTCGGATTCGTAGTCGAGAGCCTTACCCCTCGACCATGGAGGCCGTCAAAGCCTCAAATATTATGCTTGTGTTCGTATAAATTTTTACGAGCTAATAAATTAACCAATGAATTTTGCACCGATCGAACATGATTGATGTTTGTTTTACAGTAAAGTCCCTAGGTTCTAATTCCATAACTTATAACAGATTTCAAATGGTTAGCAAAGGTGATTTACAGTGTGCTATTATTTTATTTATTAAGTAACAAAAGTACATAGTGATTAAAATTCTTCAAACAAAATATGTACAAATTGTTAAATAGTTAATGCCCAAGAAACAAACAAAAATTGTCACTTTAAAAACAAATTTTCTGTGTTATTAAATTATTATAAAAAAAAAATTTTTTTTTTACATCAACAAAAAAAAAGATTTGATATCAAATTACAATAAACAATTTATCAGAGTTTCGAAGTAGGTATTTACAAGAAGGGATATTTAAATTTCCCCTTTTAGGCAAGGGTTGACGGCGCACCCTTATTTAAAAAGCGGTTAAATCGGGACATCCGGTAAACTTAATCATATCTGGATTGCGTGGAATTGATAACTTAGGAAATCTTTGAATATTTAAGCCTTCTCCTTTAATTATATGTATTGTGATAAATTTCCCGACTAGTCGCAATGTTTCACATTCCGGCCGATAGTTGGCGCCCTATTAGCATATCCGTGCACTAAATGATTAAACTTATCCATACTTCGACTTTGGTAATTACGGGCTAATTTTACTAACATTATTTTATACGTGGTTATTATTTTGATTTGGTTTTCAAATAAGCTTTCACAATTTCCAAGTATTTAAAATATCTACATGGTTTGATTTAATTTTGAGATCTTTCAGGGTTGTTTTATGGTGTAATGTTGTTTTTTTGGTGAACATTGGAATTAACAAACAATATGACATATCGTTTTTTCGTGATACCTTAATTGAGATTTCAAAACTCATGATGGAAATAAAATTGAAATGTAAGCTGCGTAAACCTAGTAATTGATTTGCAAATTTCATTATTTCAACATTTTGGAAGGTTTTGATCAGAGATTTTAAGGCTTTGGAAAAATCGATATCTCACTTACCGACAAGATTGTTACCAGTTTACTTCTATGGAATAGATTACACGACGATGGCATGATCAAGTGGATCAAATAAATAATAAGTGAAATATACCAAAAGAAATTCAAACGATAAATAAATTATCTTTCTACGTAAAACAAGTAAAAGTATGCTTAATGATCTGGATGTTGAAACATAACTTAAATAAAATCTTTGTTATTTCTTTCTGCTAACTTTAACTATGGCTTCAACATTCACTAATTATAAATAATAAAAAAATCTGCTTACTTATATTATAACTGTAAAATTTCGATTATATTAAACGGAATCAGTATTTAACGCTGCAGCAAGACTAATCACCGGCGTATCTAAATATTCTCACATTTCAGAGCATCTCAAAAATCTGCACTGGCTCAAATGCCCTGAAAGAATCCAGTTCAAGCTCTGCTGGATGGTATTTAAGTTACTTAACGGAATGAATGGCTCCGGCTTACTTATCGTATTCCCGAAAATACTAATTCATCGGTGATCGTGCTTTCGGAGTATCAGGACCTAAAGCCTGGAATGAACTGCCGCATGACTTAAGAATTATCAAAGACTCGACAGAATTCAGAACTAAACTTAAAACTCATCTTTTCAGACAATCATATCCATAAATTAAAGAAATTCACCCGTAAATTGCATAGCTAGTTATTATTAAAAAAATCTGCTTACTCATACTGTAGTTCTAATACAATACTTACAGTTACAATACTTAACATAATTAATATTCTAATACTCTTATTTACTTAAATTACTCATATTACCCACACACAGGCAGCGCCGATGTGGGTTCCCATTTCTTACTGTATGTAATTTGTGTTCTACTTTATTTTAAAAACTCTGAGAAAAAAAAATACAAAAAGTACTTCTTGAATCGGATCCTGTAAAGAGTCAGATTAACGGAAGTGTTGATAAATAGTATAAATTTAAATGTAGGAAGGAGTGTGTGCCGAGACAGAGCTGGTGGCGGTATATTCCCTTCGCCTACCCCTTCGATGGTTGAATAGCTCGTTTTTTTTCTTATTTTCCTCTCTTTACTACGAAAATATGAAGATTTATTGAAATATCTTCTCCGTTTCGATGATAAAATGACCTAAACTCCTTGTTACTTAATGAATAATAACTTTAAAATATGATATTATGTTAAAACTTCCCATACATTCAAATAAAATTCAAAGTAGTTTTAGGTTAAGGCAGGCGATACGTCACTTCAAGTGTCACCCTGTAGCGACACAACCACCGAAGTGCTACATAGTATCAACGTAACATCTACTGCAAAATTGTTTATTTCCTGGGAACAATGAGCAGTTTCCCTTCCTAAACGTTCTCAGGAGTAAAAATAATTACAGGTGTAACCTTTTGACTGTCGAAGGAGGAGATTTAACACTGGCCATTAGCGTCCCGGGCATCACCGACTCCTCTCATCCGCCGGGCAATAACGCGGGATGCTTACGACCTTCGTTCTCTTTTACTGCCAGTGTGATACATTGTAGGTGGGTAAGTAATGCGAGACAATGTTGTAAGTACAAAATGTATGTAAGTGAAATAAAGCAAATGCAACTCATTACAAATCGGCGTGGACTGCTATTTAAGACTTCCTGCGGTAAGCTCCTTGAGTCGGGCACTCTTGACGCAGGGGCGGCTGATTAAAATCACGGCGTGGGCAAACAAATATTATTATTAAAATTAGGAAATACTTATTAAAGCTTTACACTTCGTTGCAATATTAATTAAAGAAAATATGAAATGGAAAAAGACACACAAAATAAAAATATACGGTCGCTACCGAGACACGAACTTAGAACCTCTAGTCCATCCGGGACTAGCGTATCTACCAATTCAGCAATAGATTTTTTTTAACAATGAAAGACAAACATTCCCTCGTTACAAATAATATGACAATATTCGAATATCCTACTTCCATCACAATAAGCGGAAGATGTTGCTCGTGTCGTGATTGAGGACTTAACCACCAGAAAACTCACGATGTCTGGATGAGACCCAGACGCGATGCTTGCTCAGCCACTGACCAGACCATGATGAATTCCGTCATTTTTCTCAATCTCGTACTTGAGAATCACTAATGCTATTTTTCGATTATTTCACATATATTAGTTGCTATCTTTCAGTCTCAGTCGCGACTGTATCTGTTTATTTTCTGTATCATCTCCTGTTTCATATATTCATTGTGAATTATTGATATTATTTTCACTAGAAAATATATTATCTTTGGTATGCACCTCGTTCCAAAGTGGAAGATAATCCTGGCATCGACATTTTGCTTGAAGTGGCTTTAGTATTGTAAAGTGCCCTACTTCCTAACAGCAGTATACCATTACCTTTCCCCTTCCCCAATTAAGTCACCCACATCCTATTTCCTACCAAAATGGGATTAGTATAGTTCCGCTTGTACATAGTTAAGATTGTTGCGTATCATGCAAAAAAATCCTAACAAAGTTGTTTGCCTTCCACTGAACAGATTATCCCTAGAAGTGCGATCTAAACAGAAATGGAAGAATACTGATTGCTGATGAAACAGTTTATCCGCTCAAGAAAAAAAGTTATACTTATGAAAAACATTGCTTAATTTCTCTAGGTTAAATTCGTCCGTGTTACATTCTACCAATGATCGGGTAAATCTAACTAAACGTTGGGATTAAAAATGGAGAATAATATTGACAAAGTCTTGAATTTAAGATATGATATCGATGAAGATGACATAAATTGAACTGGTCTTATTAGTTAAGTTGGTAAAGCGGTTGTTCCGGAAAGACAGAGGTCCTGGGTTCGAGTCCCAGATGCGACTGATATCTTTTTTTGTTTTTTTCGGTTTCAGGTTTCATTTAGGTTATGTTAATATTATCTTCTTCAATGACTAACTAAACGTTGTTTACCGTTCTTTCATTTAGTCAGGATGATTTCAAAACATTTCCATCCGTTTTCAGAATACTAACTCATGAGAATAGATTACTTAAAAATCATAATTTGTAGTGATCAAATGGGATATCGCCATTTTTAAACATATTCTAACAAATATTTTCATTTTCGATACATAAATTAGCAATTACAATTTATCTAGGTAATCGTTAAGAAATTAGGAGCACTTTATCAATGCACATGTTAAAAGTGTACACGTGTTGAACTATTATATATTTATTATTTTTATAAACAATAATTATTAATCTAAAACACTCATCCAAATTGAAAAAAACCTTCCGAGCAAAGATAAATGTCGCCGGCAGGACTCGAACCCGCACCCTTCTAATGTCCGGTTAGATGCTCTACCGTTGAGCTACGTCGGCTTATCGCAAACCCGCCAAGTTAATCAATATATACTAGTGTTCCATTTAATAATTACTGTTTTTTTATTATATTTTCACCTGTAAACAACCAACTTTATTAGTATGAGAGAGGCTTGTAACGGCTAAATCCTAACAAAGATTTACATTTATCTTTGCTCGGAAGGTTTTTTTCAATTTGGATGAGTGTTTTAGATTAATAATTATTGTTTATAAAAATAATAATTGTTACCCTTTGCGCTATGCACAAAAATCTTGTCTTAAGTTTTTAAGAACTTTAGTTTATCAATTAATATTATATATTTATTCATTAATTAAAAATTACTTTGCATTCACCACTTTATTAATATACACATATAAAATCATATTTAGGAAACCAATCATTTTATTTTTATAAACAAAGGTTTTAAAAATTTACATACAAACACAACCGGTTTATAATTAGACAAATTTGAAATTTTTGAAATCAGAAAAAGTGTTAATAGTCAATTAATTATAATTAATAACCATTTTTTTTCCATATTAATATTGATAATAAAAAAAAACTTTTTAATGTTTTAATATAATTTTTTATTAACATTTTTGATTATTTACTTACCTACTTTCATCAATGTTTGTTTATGTTTATAATTTATATATTCTTACATTATTGTTTTCTATGTTTATCATTTGTGTATACTTGACATTATTATTTTTTAGTATTCCGTATATTCCTGATGAGGAAAACATCGCTTTCGAAACATGTTGATATGCATATATTAATAATGTGGTGATTACACAGTACTTTTTAATTCATTTATTAATAATGACGCCACAAACTGAATACCAATCTTTTGTGGAAATTAAAATATTTATCCATCGGGTACAGTCTGACATTCAAAAGTAGAAAAAAATTAAGTGTGCTGTGATCGTTCAAAAGGTTTTATATGGCAACTCAAAGATTGCTCATAAAAAAATTAAAGTATTTAAAAAAAACACAAGTGCATATTTTTTACCAATCAAACGGTATTCAGAAATTAGCGTTATTTCCAAAAGAAGATTATTCTACGTCACGTTTTAACCCCTCGAGTCTTTTAATAATAAATGATAATTTTTCTTAAATTTGCATGGTAAACATTTAAATGGGAATAAAATCGGTTTATTTTTCTCTTTCTAAAATAGTTTAAATCATATACATCATTATAGTACAAAATGAAATAACATGCCTTTTATGAGCCCGTGTCGGGTTGGGTGAAATATCTCCCAAAAAGACTACATCTGTTTGTTTTCTGGGAGAAATATCTGCCAAAAAGACTACATCTGTTTGTTTTCTGGGAGAAATATCTGCCAAAAAGAACGACGGGTTAAAAAGCATATATATATTATGTCCTTTATATTTGCAATATATCTATGTATATAAAAGCCCAATGGGCGTCTATATAAATAAATAAAATATTATGAATAAATTAATATTTTGAATTTGAGTCCGATTCGGACTGGGAGAAATATTTCCCCAAAAGACTATACGTCCATTTGTTTTTTGGGAGAAATGGGTTAATGATTCTTTTTTTTTTCTTGTTAAAACTGCGCAAATATTGAATGTAATTCGCTGAATGCAGCTATCAAGTTAAGCAAGAAGTCTTTAAGTCTAGAAAATAATTAGGATTTTTCCTTAAAAACAACCAGAATTGACTTTTTTTCCTGATGAAAATGGCGTAATCCGCTGAAATCAGCAGCATTTACTTTGAAATAATAAACTGAAAAAGCTCTATAAATGATAACAGGGGGAATTGTTTGAGTATTTACTCTTCTCCAGGAAACAGCTTTAAAGCTACAGTAAAGTTCCGACTGACTTTAACAACCACGTTGGTGATGGTGTGCTCTCTATCTGAAGCAAATATTTTATATTGAGATGAATACAGACAGTTTCAGAAATAAAGAAATAATTTGGTCGGTTGACGAACCCTCACCATTATGCTATCGCGATGATAATAATTGATGGGTGTTTTTCAGTTGTGCCCGTTCCCCTTCCGGTATAATCGATCTCAACGAATAAAGCCGCATCTATCAAGGCAGATAGATTTGAGCCTTTTGCTTCAAAAGGCACACCGAAAGCTCCTTTGCAACCTCTCCCTCGTTCTCAAAAGCGATACATCCAACAGAAAGAGAGGCCACAACATACAACGGAGTGAACAGATATCTTAGGCAGGGATTTTTCTCATTATGGGTTATAGGGGTAGGTCTAACGCAGCCACCCTTTCAAAGTTTAGAGCGGTTCCATTGGGGAGGATTTGCAACGTTACAATTTCACAATTACCACACAGGTGATGGGATAACGGTTGGCGCTAATCTGGTGTGAAATAGATCGCGAGTTTCTATGTGCATCATAGATCATTATTTTTTACTTTCTTCGCTGTGGGAACGGAATCTTATGTTTTAAATGGTAAGAAATATTATTATCTAAAAAAGTGAAAAAAAATCCGCACAGTGATTAATTTAGTGTGGGTAATAAAGTAAAACGCATCATTCTGAGATAGAATGCGAGCTTATAAATTCAGAAACTACTTTATCCATCGACTATGTATTCTGTTTATATATTGATGATTTTATGATCTCATTTTCCTATTCTGCAGTAAATTATTGCGATCTATTATATAAAGAAAAATGTCCCGGGCGGTTTTTTTTGTTTTGTATACAAATCCACATTTTTTTTCCGAGCTTGATAAAACTTTGCAAACTTGCTCTTCAAAACAAGAGGAAGGTCACTGTCTACATAGGATTTCAAAAAACCTACACCTATCTGCCTTTCTCACCCCTTAAAGAAGAATTTTTGTACTTCTTGATGAAATTTTGAACACATGACGTTCAAAATAAGAATAAAATGACTGGGTAGAGGTAAAAATAAGAGTAGGAGTACTTTGGCAATTTAATATAAAATTCTGTTGTTTCATACAAAAACATCAAAATTTCTGTAGAATTTAGGTATATACAAATAACAATATAAATTTAATAAAGAATTCATCTACCTATAATATTTAACAAATATTCCGAACTTCCAGATTTTCTTTAACAAAATTCTCCTTTTAAAATACATGTATTAAAATTAAGTTGATGTTAAAAACAGAACAAAAATTGCTGAATAAAAAAGGATATTTTTTTTATTTATTTATTTTTTCTATTTTTTTTTTTTTATTTTTTTTTTCGAAGAAGAAGAATTCTTCTTCTAGAAGGTTTTCACTTTGTGATATTTAAAAATAAATCTTTCATAGTGCAATATAAATATATTTTTGAGACAAGGTTTTGATTTTTTTTTATAACAGGTATTGTACGTTTCTTCCATCAAGGAATCATCGCTAACATTGAGAAATGCATTTCTCCTAATTTTGATTTTTTAGTGAGTGACAGTCAAAATGCAAATATTTCATAAAAGCATAATTTATATTTTTCAATTATTATAATTCACCCCACTGATAGTATAAGAAATAGATTTAAAACAAATGGTTTAATAGCCATCCCGATGCTAAGAAAGACCACAGTCGTATTTAAGTATAAGATGTTCCAATACATTTTTAATAAATTTTATTAAATAAATAAATGTAATCGATACATTGAAATATGAACAATTCAAAGAGAAAATTAACTGCTTGAACTTGGATAATAAATAATGTATTAACGTATACTATCTTTTTTATAATTATTTTGTTGATTTACATTTGTAGTTATTACAATTTTAATATTATTTACATATCACCTAGTATGGCATTGTTTTCTATTATGTACGTAAATACTCCTCCAATAACCACGAGCTACTGGAGCACAACTTATGGAGAGTAGAAACATAAGACGAAAAAACATCATGTTTTATGTTATAATTATGTTATAAATAATTTATAATTATGTTATAATTAAGTTGTAATTATGTTATAATTGTCTCATAATTAAATTACAATTAGGTTTTTATTGAGTTACAATTATGTTAAAAAGAATGAAAATTATGTTAAAATGAATTAAATCACGTTATAATTTTGTCATAATTAAGTTATCATTATGTTGTAATTATGTTTTTATTTAGTTATAAATACGTAGTAATAATGTTATAATAAAGTTATAATTATGTTAAAATTATGTTATAATTTTGTTAAAATTACGGTATAATTATGTTATATTTATGTTGTAATCAAGTTATAATTAAGTTATAATTACGATATAATTACGTTATAATTATGTTACAATTATGTTTTAATTAAATTATAATTAAATTGTAATTATGTTACAATTAAGATATAATTTAGTTATAATTATGTTATAATTAAGTTATAATTATATTATATTTGTTGTAATAAATAAAATATTCTGTAGATTTCGCACAAAGAAAGGAAATTTACTAATATTGCATTATTATGCCTCGTTCTAACCACTAAAGTGATTGCAAGACCCAGTACAACTATAAGTGCGCTCGCGTGCATGTACAAGTATTGTTGGAGCTTCCAGAGGTTGTTAAAAATTGTTGCAGAAAAGTGAGAACTTTCGATGACAAGTTATTCATCTTCCGAGACTGCAATTGGAATGGCTGATTCTGTGCTATTGTACAAAATACACATAAAATTTATTTATTTTTCTACAGAATGTGGTATCACGTCTTCCTTTATATCAGAGAATATATCTTTGAGAATGTATTTATTAATAAATTAATTAAAAATGAATTAAAATTTATTTCGTATTTACCACTTTATTAATATACACGTCTACATGTTTCTAAAGCGATACTTTTATTAATATACACGTCTACATGTTTCTAAAGCGATACTTTTATTAATATACACGTCTACATGTTTCTAAAGCGATACTTTTATTAATATACACGTCTACATGTTTCTAAAGCGATACTTTCTTCATCAGTAATATATAGAATACTGAAAAATATTAATGTCAAGTATATACAAATGATAAACATGTAACACAATAATGTAAGAATAGACAAATTATAAACATAAACAAAAAACTATTAAAGTACGTAAGTACAATGAATAACAAATTTGTTTTAGAAATTTAAAAAGAACTTATTTTTATTATTAATTATTATTATTAATATGAAAATAAATTCAGCCATTTAAAAAAAATGTTATTGATTATATTTAATTCACTATTAACGCTTTTTCTGATTTCTGAAATTTCGAATTTGTCTAATTGTAAACCGGTGGTATTTGTGTGGAAAATTTTTAAACCTTTATTTAAAGAATGATTGGTTTCTAAAATATGATTGGCAAATTCAGAATAGTTGTTATTATTTAAATACCTTAGGTGTTCCTTAACCCTAATAATTTAACGCCACAAAGTGAAAACCAATCATTTGAAGAAATTATAGTGTATTTATCACTCATTCCTATATCAATCATTATTCTTAACGGGAATACTTGATATCAACACCTTAGAAGACCATAGAAAAATATTTTGGGTTAAAAAAATTTTAAGTTAATATCTGGAACCATATGAAATCCACCTGTGTTGAAAGGGTGAGCTTATACCTTCTTAACAAGTATATCCGTGGGAGATACCATGCACTATTTTATGCTTCGAAAGCGAAAACTTCCATTTACTAGAGTACGCCAATCAACAGAGCGACACCTGTTCGATTCTGAAAATTATACAAATTACAAAATTTGACACGATGCTTCATTGACCGTTGACATTTTCAATATCACTTACAGATAGTTTTGCGACTATCTTTTGACCTATATCACACAATAGTTATAAAACTGCCCCCCATGCTTTCTCATCGTTTAACTATCAACCTTTCACTTCTTGGATGTTTGATACATCATCTTCAATTTTATTTAAATTATTAATATACAAATGTACTTGCTCGCACTACTTGTTATTACTATTTAATACTATGTATTGCGCCGATTTCGCGAAAAATTACCTCAAGGGCGCTGCACAAATATTACTAGGCAGGATTTATTTAAGATTTAGCTTTGTAGGATATGATAAAATTTAAAAAAAAACACTGCACATTGCATGGTAATCCAGAGCCACCCGTTAAATGATTTAAATACCATTCAGCAAAGCTTGGACTGGATTCAAGCTTTGCTGAAACAAATTAAAAAAACAACCGCATATTTAGTTGGACACAATCAGTTGTCTTTATTTAGTAATAACAGATTGACATACATTTTTATGCCTGCTAACACTATAAGCTTTTAAAATGTTCTGTTTTCAGTTAACCCATAAAATAAAGACATTATCTTAACGCGTGCATAGTTTCGTGTGTCATCCTCTTTTCTGCTTGCTGCTCGGTGCTTCTGTTTCCTAACTCGTTGCGATGGCACGCGACGGATTCCAATATAATCACTTCATAAAGCTGCAGTAAACGGAGGAACACGGTTTATTATTGTATCGTAAAACGGGTACTAAACGGCGATATCTTAAGCGGTATTATAAATCATTTTTCTACCTGTTCTATGAAGTTAATTCTTAATTTTATATTAGAAATGATACAGTTTCTTTTAAGAAATAATGGACAAATCGACCTAAATATTTTCCGTCGTATTTATCGACATCATTCGTAGATTTTAAGTATTATTAATATTATCCTGTTATACTTTTGTAAGATCGCAATGTTCTACCTGAATGTATTTGCAAACTATTGAAAAAATATTGATCTTTTTTAAATGTTTCAATGCAATTTATAAACTTGGATAAAATGAATATCATTATATTCTTCTTTGGAGCCTTAGTTTTTTCTGGATTTTATTTGAATTTCTAGTATCCAATAAAAATACTGTTTAATTTATATGATTATTTTTCATGAATTTTCACCTTCTCTTCTCACTTTTGTTAATTTTTGTCTGTGTTTATAAATTTCCCATAATAATAATAATAAATGGATTATTTTTATAGAGCCGTTTTTGTGAGAAAATCACCTCAAAGGCACTTTACAACATAATTTATCTTATCGCTTAGACTTATATATAAAAATTTACATATTAGATTAATTGTTAATGACTTAAAGCTAAGATTTATAAGTAGAAAATTATGTCATTAATTTCCCGTTTACTTTGTATCCTGATGAGGGAACCGTTGGTTCCGAAACATGTTGACATTTATTTATTAAATAGTGGTATATACAAAATAATTATTAATCTAATTAAAAAATATAATTTTTTCTATATTAAAAAACCACTTATTGTTAATTTTTGTTTGTTTGTAATTTGCTATTCGTTTATTATTTGTATATACTTGTCATCATTTTAGTATATTGAATTTGCTGATGAGGGAAGCTTTGCTTCTGAAACATGTAGATATTTATATATTAACAGTGATTTAAATAATTCTTAATCATTTAATAATAAAAATAATAATAGTTAATTTGCATAGCGTGGTTTTGTGAAGGTGCACTTTACATATAAAAATAAATGAAATAACCTAATATTATAATCAGAAAATAACAGACACATTATACCTCTCCAAATAAAAACTAACATGAATATTTAAGAATATTAGATAATAATTTAGACTAAGCGTGCAGAAAAACTAAATAGTACTAAATATTACATGTTCTTATTGCTTTTCTTACTGCCCACATTTTGACACTTTACCCAACATACGAGGTGTGTTAAAAAAAAAGGTGAATTTCGAATTTTTTTGAAAAGTATTTATTTTTTCATCAATATCCATTTTCTCCCCTTCAAAGTAATCCCCCTCAGATATAATGCACTTATGCCAGCGCTTCTTCCAATCCTTGAAGCACTTCTGGAATGCGCTTTTCGGTATGGCCATCAGCTCGTTCATCGATTGACTTTATCTCATCAATTGTGGCAAAACGCTTTCCTTTCATTGGTCGGGAATAGGAAAAAGTCGTAGGGAGCCAAATCTGGTGAATACGTTGGTTGAGGCATGATTACGGTGTTATTTTTGGCTAAATAATCACGAACAAGTATTGATGTGTGAGCTGGTGCATTATCGTGATGCAAAATCCATGATTTGTTTTTCCACAATTCCGATCGTTTGAGCCGTATTGCTTCACGCAAACGTTGCATAACTTCCTTGTAGTATTCCTTATTAACCGTACGACCTATTGGCAAGAACTCATGATGCACCACGTCATTGTAATCGAAGAAAACAGTGAGCAAAACCTTCACATTTGATCGAACTTGGCGTGCTTTTTTCGGTCTTGTCTCTTCTGGCCGCTTCCATTGGGATGATTGGGCCTTGGCTTCGACGTCATAACCATATACCCACGTTTCATCACCAGTTATGACCCTTTTGAGCAAATCTAAATCCTCGTTGACGTCATTCAACAACTCCTGAGCGATACTAATGCGACGTTGCTTTTGCTCAAAATTTTGCAATTTCGGAACAAACTTCGCTGCCACACGTGTCATGCCCTAAACATCCGAGAAAATTGCATTGCATCAGCCGATTGATATGCCAACATCCTCTGCAACTTCCCTAATAGTGATTCGATGATTTTCCAAAACCATTTTCTTCACTGTTTCGATGTTTTCTTCGTTTGTTGACGTGGTTGCAACTCCAGGACGCTCATCGTCATTAACATCTTCTCGGCCTTCTGTAAAGCGCTTGTACCACTTCTAAACACTTTTTTGTGACAAAGTAGACTCGCCAAATGCCACAGTTAATATTTTAAGTGCGTTGGAGCACTTTATTCCATTTTTAACGCAAAATTTAATACATATTCTTTGATCTATTTTTTTCAAATGTAAAAAATCGAAGAACACACAAAAACGTGAGTAACCTTTCCAGTTGTCAAAAACAAACCACTAATCCAAAATAATTGATAATGCTAACATATGATAAACATATGTGTACCAACATAACAAAAAAAATCGATAATCGAATGTACACAGCCCGCGAAAATTCAAAATTCACCTTTTCTTTTGAACACACCTCGTATATAAAAATGCAGTCCGTGACATTTTTATTTATTTATTTCTAGAGTATATAATATTTAATAAAGATATTTACATGGAATGGATACATTCGATCACCATACTAGGTGGTTGTGTGTTTCATGGTGACCAAATAAGTAGTAGTGTAAAGATATGGATTTAGTATATAAACATGCTGAAAATTAGAAAAATTATAATGAAAAGTATATGATAGAAAAGAGAAAAAGACATGCATAAAAAAATTAAAATATGTTTTTATGTGTGCATGCATGAACACATGCATACTTACATACGCACGTAAACACATACGAACATATATATATATTTTTTTATGTGAGTCCCAGCTGCTCCCAACCGTCTGGAGCCAGTGAGAGTATGGCATCCTCAATTGTGGTATTTGTGAGGCTGAAGGTATTAAGGAGGGGAAAGAGATTTTATTTTTATTTTAATTTTATTTTATTTGGAAAACCAACAGTTTACAGCAATAATTACATTTATCAAATATATTTAAAAAATGAACCGATAATAGGTTTTCACTAAGTATTTAAATTATTCAAGATGGAGAAGAGGAAGGTGGGGATGTACCTGGTAATTCAGATGTGGTCACCAAACACGGCTAAAGCCATTTCAAACAACGTTCTGAATGGTGGTCTTTCACCATGGCAATTCTGACAGTATCTACCACTCTATGCATATTATACAGACATCCATACACATATATACATGTGCGCACACATAACATATATCCCCACACACATAAATAACACATACCATACACCTCTATCTGAATACGAGAAACAGGCTACTAACACAATAAGAATCACTCATCAAAAAGTCCCCAAGCGCCTTCCTGAAACTGTAGTATTTGGCTATTGACTTTATTTCAATTGTTAAATTATTGAAGATTTTCGGAGCCAGGAAATTAAACTGTGACTGCCATTTGAAGTTATTTAATTAATAAAATACTCGTTTTTCTTGTAATCTGTTTGAAATTCTGTAATACTATTCAACACTAGTTATAATCTAAATCCAAAGATTTCACAAAACACTCTTTATTATTAGATGCGCCGTGAATTTTCTATATGCGATCATAATATGGGACGTGTTATTGCTGCAACAAAATGGTTCAACTATTTATAACTTTATCGGTGGTAAGTTTGCACATAAACGGAGGCAGCGTAGTTTAACTGGGTAATTCAGCGCGGGCGCGAATTAAACTGCCGAGCGTGAACGGGGGTGATTGACAGAATTCCGATAAATAATTGGCTTAACTTTTTATAGCTTTTCTTTCTCCTCGCACTGCGATAATATTGCCAACTCTAACGCCTATACGTAAAAGTTTTACATATCTCTAATGCGCTCTTATCACGCTCGGGCTCGTTTTTCACCTGGCATTTAATTAACAAATGTTTAAATGTTCACACCTTCACTGTAAAAACACTTAAGATTTGAAACATATTCGTGAATTTATTTCAAGATTACTCAACTTTTTATTTAAATTTGTCAGCTTCAAAATGTATGAACATGAACGAAATTATTCGTTTTCTTCAATCAATGATTATTTTTCTAAAATTGGATTAAAAATGTTTGCCAAATGGAAAATATTTATTGATGCATAATAACAATTATTCTGAATTTGCCGATCATATCGTAGAAACCAATCATTCTTTTGATATAAATAAAGGTTTACACACAAATACAAGCGGTTTAAAATTAGACAAATTTGAAATTTTGGAAATCAAAATAGCGTTTATAGTGAATTAATTATATAATAACAACTGTCTCTTGAATTTATTTTCATACTAATATTAAAAATAATTTCTTTTTTAATTTCTAATGTAAGTTAGTTATTCAATGTTTTATAATATTTTTTTAATAATTACTTACCTACTGTAATCAATTTTTGTTTATGTTTGTAATTTGTGTATTCTTACATTATTGTGTTCCATGTTTATCATTTTTCTATACTTGACATTATTATTTTTCATTATTCTATATATTACTGATGAGGAATGCATTGCTTTCGAAAGATGTTGATATTTATGTATTAATAAAGATTCGTAATTCTTTAACAAGATTTGAACGCAGTCCCAACCTAAACTCAAAGAGCATAGCTCAAACCCGAGCAGTGCAATGGATTTGGGATTATCGTGTCATGCAAAATGTTCACTTTGTGTTCATAGAAAGAAGGGTGTTAGGGAAAAAATGTTTCTTGTTTTATTTGATTAAGAATAAAAAGTCTTTAAATTCAGAAGGAGCAATTTTATCACTCTGGTTGGATATACCGTTCAGAATCTAAAACTTTTTTTAAATAAGTAGAGCATAGCCAAATTTCTACTTCAGATTCTGTAATTTCCCTTTCCTAGTCCCAAATCGTCTTCCGCCTCGCAGCATTCGTTTGACAGTACCGTAGTGCCTCTGGCTCCAGGTGGTGGAACTGTTTTGTAGTAGGCATTCACATAAAACAGTTTCCCAGGAGCAGCTTTATGTTGTGTTAGTTATGATGACTGTTTACGTCCAACCATTTCATACCCTTTAATCTTTATGGCCCCACAGTTCCTCGTCCGGGATGATCGTGAACTTAGCCAAGATAATAGCTGCCAGGAAAATGAAATCAGTTCTCCGGTAGGATTACTTTGCCTCAGTGAAGTATTTATTGTCTTTGAAAAAAACATCAGAAGTTATTTACAAATCACTATATAAAAAAAAAACAATTTCCTATGGAAAAAAATAAATTTAAAATGATCTTACTTGGTGTGATCGGAAGCAAGCTGTCAGCATTAAAATTTTGTTCGAAAATCTTCCACTAAAAATGATCATCATTAAAAGAAAACAAATCAGCAATGAATTTTTCAATGACCTGACATAATATCATTATTTTCTACCTTCTACGTATGTACCGACGTTGAAAGGATTGTCTGCTCGTCATTATTTCAATATCATACCATTTGTTCGAAATAAAATTGCAATCATACCTACCTTCCGGTTAGTGAATTTCTTGAATGTATAAGCAATACTCGTTCCCAACGAATCGATTCAGACATAAAATTCGAATATCGAAGTATGACAGCAGAATAACTTACGGCCGTTCTTGCCAACTTTTCGAATGATCAATCTGAGTCACCGATCAGCCAAGTGTTTCGTTAAGTATTCGTTCTGTTTGCCTGTTTCCAAGTATTTTTAATCCTATATTGTCTACGGAGGTACCCGCCCACTATAAAGTAGTTTCCATCCACTTTCATAAACGATAAAATAGTAGCCGCCCACTCTTAATAAAGTGACATTAAATTTTAAAGTGAAATTAACATAGATGAGTTAATATTGTATTTATTATGAATACAAATCATTTGTTTTAAAAACTAACAAAAACCAACATTTTATACTTTACAAACTTGTGTGCTTGTGTGCGTTAAAAGTATGTTGGAAATAAGGTGATAGCTTGACTTTTGATAATGCCGGAAAGCACATTGTTCTTTTCGTACATTTGATTTTTCTCGATGAATGAATAAACAAGACAAAACGTAGCTCATAAAAAGTAAAATAAGTTGGGTTCTCTTCAGTTTTATTTAAAACATACAAAAAATATGTCTTGACATTCGAAAACGCAAATAAATCTTTGTCATTCAATATTTGAATCGCATAAAAAATATCGTTGACTAGTAATGACATTTTACATTTCGATGACGTTTGTTCACCCTGTTGACACTTTTTATAACTAGTCTTCTGCTGAGGGGAATTTAATCCACAAAATTGTGTATTTGAACAGTGTTGAGACAGAATTTCGGCTCAACAGTTGCTCAGTATGGTTGGGAAGAGCGGCTGGTAATGTGTATTAGAACAATCGATTCATTTGAGTCGAGCTCAAAACCCAGCGCGAATAGTAGATAACTACGGGTTACCAGGAAATAGTTTTAAAACTGTACTTTCGAATGGTTCTAAAAGCTGTCTTTGAAAACTCCCGCCTCGCTCCGAAGGCTTATAAATATATAATTGTGTTTATAATATTCGTGATTACAACCTGCCTTGCTCTTTTAGTATTGGATTACCCGTATTCGTGGTCACGCTAGCATGTCGGAGCGCGTGGAGTAGCACCGGCCGTCGGTTCCTCCGAAGGCGGGTGGGAGTCAATTGGGGAGGGGGGAGTTATCAGAAGGCAGTAGTCCCCAGTATTGTTGTCACTGTAGATTATCCATTAATAATCGGAAAGCAAAACTTATCGCTTTGTCAAAACTCGTAGACTCAAAACGACCGCTTTTGTGGACTGTCTGCTTTAATTAATTAAGGCTATATTATTCAAATTTGTCGATTCAATTTATGCACAATATTTCTTTGAAAATATTTATTTATTTATTTAGACGCCCATTGGGCTTTTATGTACATAGATATACTCATAATATAAATAATGTAATTAGTTCTAATTTAGTTATTGTTGCATATATATATATATTTGTAACAATAACTCGTCGAATCTTTTTGGGAGATATTTCGCCCAGCCCCACATGGGCTCATAAAAGTCATGTTATCTCACTTTGTACGATAGTGAAGTATATGATTTAAACTGTGTTGGAAAGAGAAAACCACGCTTTTTATTACCATTTAAAAGTTTACCATGCATATTTAAGAAAAATTATCAATTATTCTCAAAAAGACTCGAGGAGTTAAAGGATGCAATGTTACTTATATTAACTAAACCAACAGAGCAGGTTTCATTTCCCAGACTTTTCAATATATCTGTGAACAAGAATTGTTCATAAAATTAGCGCGAGAAGCAACTACGTGAAACGGAGCAGGGAGTCTCGTGTTGTATTTATTGGGTATACTGGTTTTTTATTATTTTTTTTAAACTAACATTCTCACCAGGTCAGGACTGTCTAACTTTCAATTAATGATTCGAAATTATAATAAAATATCTCATTTTTATACGCAGTAAAAATTCGAATAATTTAATAATAAATTAATTAAAAATAACTTTGTAATCACCAATTTATTAATATAAACCTTTCAACACCTTATAATAATAGTTTTATTAGTAGTCGATTAAATATAATTAATTATACAGAAAAAAATAATATCCATCCCTTGAATTTATTTTCATATTAATATAAATTTGTTATTTAATGTTTTACAATATTTTTTCATTAACATTCTTGATTAATTGTTACCTACTTTAATCATTTTTTTTTTAATTATGTTTATAATCTGTCCATTCTTACATTATTGTGTTCTATGTTTATCATTTGTCTATACTTGACAATATTATTTTTTAGTATTCTGTATATTCCTAAATATTAATAAAGTGGTGAGTACTAAGTGATTTCTAATTAATTCATTAACAATAATGCCACAAAGTGAATACCAATCTTTTGAAGAAATTATAATTTAATCATAATAATGATCGTTTAATTTGCATAACACCGTTCTGTGTAAAACATCACGACAGAGCGCTGTTAAATAATTGCATTCTTAATTGGACTATGTTATTTACAATTTGTGTGCCTTAAAAATTTATTCTGATTTTTTTCAATTTCATGTGAATATATATTGTATGAAGATGACCAAAAAGAACAATTATGTTCAAGAATGCTTCTAACTAGCGTCATACCATATACGGAGTTTTGTACTAAGCCGAGACATTTAAATTACATGTTTATTAATACAAAAAAAAAACATGTTACTTTTATATCATTTTTTAAAAATCTATATATATAAAAAAATAATGTAACTTTGTAACTTTGTTTCGATATTCTCGAAAATCGCTGGTCCGGTTTCGCTGGAAATATTCGCACAATTTGTTTTTATTAGTACCGGGAAGGTTTAGAAAGTAGTTTGAATGAAATCCAATATGTAAAACTGTCGCTATAGCGTTTTAAAATTAGTATGAAAAACATGGAACCCGCCGTGTTTTATTTAGGTTAACACTCTGGTTAGCCACAGATTTCATGTTCAAAAGAGAAGGGTTTTTTTGGGTAGAAATATTTTCAAAGTGGAAAACACGAGTAGGTACCTACTTAAGAACTTTATGAATTAGATATATTTTGAAAAAAAAACGTTTGGAATGAAATAAAATATTCAAATGTATGTTTCTTTATTTGGAGGTAGTTACTTTCGCTGTCAAATCAATTAAGACCCCCTAATGACAAGCTAAAATTCACAACTTACACGTACACATCAGCAAGTATATCATAAAACCGTGTTTTCGCATCTTACAACTCGTTATTTGAAAGGTTACATTTTTGATTGGTCATGAATGTACTACGTCGTGTATATTCCATTTAAACCATTTTTTTATAGACTTCTTTTTTTTTCATACGTGATATAGGTATAAATAAAAACAACAAATATACATAATAGAATAAAGACACCATCAAAATGTCACTAAATCAACACTTGGTGATAACCAAAAAATATACAATACGTCCAGTTTCTGACATTTGATATCAACGTGGGTTTTTTTTTTCTTCATAAAATTTAATATGAAATATCTTCTGTGAAATTCATTCTAAATATAAAAAACTAAAATTTATAAAATATTTATTAGGTACGTACCTCTGCATATCGAACCCTTGGAATACCAAGGTTCCAACTGACAGCAATGTCATGCTAGAATATGCTCTAGAGAAAGCAACTTTAAGGCTCATTATCGCATAATATTGCTACATTGTGACTTTACTGCTTTTATACTCATAAATGGAAAAAAAATAGTTAATGGAGCTATTAGGTATATACTTACATTTATTATCCTCGGCGCTCACCTGTGGCGCTAGATCTTTTAGTTCAGAAAGGAAATAAAATACTTATTTAATGATTTTTGAGAAATTTTCTTTATATTCTGATTTTTTATAGTTTTTTCAACTTAACATAAGAATCTATTAAAATGGATGAAAAAAACAAATTCGAGCAACTTCGTACAACCCGAGCCGCTAGAGGCGCTAATGTAGCATGTTGGCATCCAAATGTACGAAAAATGTCGGAAGCCGGGCGGATTATCTATTTTTCTGGTATTCAATATAACCATTATCTGATTTTTTTTTAAATCAAAATTTGTTTTTTAATTTAGTTTTCTGAAATTATTCGAACACCTTTTTATGTTAGACAACAGATTGCAGAAAATTTAAAATGTTTAGGACCAGGACATGTCACATTGTTCCCTATGACATGCATCGAACACTGGACTGAAATGTTAATTACACTCTGCGAGAGACATTCCATTATGATTGACTGGTCTTTGATTAAACCTCCCTTGTGCGCCGTGCACCATGGCTTCGTTAGATAAAGGAACAATAATTCACTGCCAACAAGAAGACTGCTCGTTTAATTTGAACACAAACAGTCAAAACCATTGAAATCTCACACACGCAGTCAAAAGAGCATCGCAGAAGTTTAACAAACCTTTATTATTATATATATTTTCCCTTCAAACATTCAATAGCCCCCTACCTCGCGATTTATTATTATAATACCCTTTACAATTCCTCCACACATAAGAACTGCGAGAGCGGGAGAGAAGCGCTCAGAAAGAAAGGAGCGAATAGGACGAAGGGACTACCTATAGAATTGCTCAAATTAATGTTTGCAGAATTTTTTCTCATGCCAAATAAAAAGAGCGTCGCGTCGTGAAAAAAACGTCTAAGAATAAGCTCCGAATTGTGAACGAACTCACAATAATTATTATAAAAATGCTTTCACGATGAGAATAGAACAGTTATTATGATTTATCTACACGTGGATTTGTTTTGTGCGCTTTTGTTGGGAAAAAACTAGATTTGGCACATGTGGATTAATTTCTATCTTTCTACTCGTACATCCACTTCCGGCATACTGTATTAACAAAATTCGTTTTGAAGTATTTAAAGTGATGAGCAGTGAGTTTTTATTATTTATTTATTTAATATCAACAGTTTAAATATGGCATAAACAATAATTGCAAGTCACTGTTAACTACACATATAAGAATATGGCAAAAATAATTATAAAAAGTAAATATTAAATGTGGCATTAGTTCTTACAAATGACATCAGAGTATATAAAGAATAAAAGTTCATGAAGAATATAAAAGTAAAAGATGGGATATATTTTTTTTATATATATATATAGTCTATTCTTGAAATTATTTTTTAGTATTCATATATTCCCGAGGATGATAGCATTGCCGTCGAAACATGTAGAGATATTTATTTATTTTTATAAAAGTGGTGTAAACAAAGTAATTATTTAATTGTGTAATTATTTAATCAAAAGATATGCGTTCATATAAAAGATATAGTAAACGAAGGTCAAATTAATATTGATTGAAAAGATATGATAGTATAGCCTTCTTGTACTTACCTTCCGTGCAGTTAAATAGTTCCGCTAGATCTGCATATCTATTACTAACTTCACGTAATCTAGGTACAGGCGAGTGTTTGTAATGCTCAGTCTTGGTATTGTTACATTTAAACAAGATTTCGGAACGAGTAGCTCTCGCAGATATATGAAATTGGATAGAATTAATTAAATCACGCCTGTCTATATTACCATTTATAATTTTGAACATAAATAGCAAGTCGGAAATAAATAAATTTAGTTATTTCAGCAAGTAATTATAGATAATACTTTTAATGGGAATACCGACTTTATAATTAATGTGTCTTGGGAATTTATGTTGATTTTTTTAGATTGAATCTGAATCTATTTTAAAAGAAAAGAAAAGAACCAGAATTGAGCTCCTGGTATTAATACCCTGATACTCTCCAAACTTTCTCTGCCGTATCTATTTCAATATCCATTTCGTCCAGATTCTCACAGGGACACCATAGTTCCACTTGTCCAAGAACAAAAAATTAAAATAGTTAATTTTCAAAGCAAAAAAATTCTTCTTCCTTTTTCTTCATCACTTTTGAGACGTCTTGGTGTGTAGGTTTGTAGTTTTGAATGTGATATTTTCGAATTCAGATCGTCACCTTATCTTCTACCTCTATTCAAAGAGTGCGAACTTACAATGATATCAAAAATACATTAAATAATTTAATGATTATTCATTGGCGCATGGCTAGGTCAGGTATCCGTGAGAACAGCTGATTTAGAGTTTATTAATATAACTTAAGCGTAGTATATTAATTTAATTAACTGACTATTCTACGGCAACCTCGAATCTTTAAGCGAAGAAATTCCTTGTAATTTATTTTAATATAACACCATTTCCATAAATCATCATAAGAATAGATTCATTTACTGTTTCTGATATCGTTAACAACTGTTACCAACACAGTTCCTTCGGGAATGTTCCCGATGGCATTGAGAATCTTGCTAGCTAGTTCGATTAAAAAGACGTAAAATCAGAAAAATATAGTATCTGTTTTTTTACAGACACACATTTACACATTTTGTGCTGTTTTTATTTGTATGGGTATTGCTGAGTGTTGTTATTCATATATTCATGGTTCATTTATATAAAATGTTTTCCTTGTTAATTTACCTAATTTGATTTCACTAACTTAGTAAGCAATTGATCACGGATCGAATCATTAACATATCTTCGCCGTAGAAACTCATATTTAACAAATTTGTAAAATATTTGCAAATATACACATTTGGTTATTACACAATGTATATATATATTTTTTATTGACATTGAAATATATTGACTTTTCAAATATTTTTTCCATTATGATCCATTAAGCTTGGTAAAATCCCCGTTTAAAATTTACCCGTCAAAAAACAAGACAATACGCCATATTGTGTGTATACGAGTACGTACGATATCTTTCAAATTGTTCAATTAGCATAAATATTTTTTTATAAGAGCCTTGAAACTCGGGCGAAGTTGGGTAGTTACTAGTACTATACACTAATATCATCTAACCTAATTAATAACAGTTTCTTTGAAAAATCGATATTCACTTTGTGGCATCATTATTAATAAATTAATTAAAAATTGCTTTGTAATAACCACTTTACACATATGAACATGTATCGAAAGCGAAGCTTTCCTCATCAGGAATATACGGAAAACTAAAAAATAATAATGTCAAGTATAGACAAATGATAAGCACAGAACACAATAATGTAAAAATAGGCAAATTATAAACATAAATAAAATTTACAATTGTTTATAATTTGTCTATTCTTACGTTATTGTGTTCTACGAGTATGTTTATCATTTGCCTATACTTGACATTACTATTTTTTAGTATTCTGTATATTCCTGATGAGGGAAGCATTACTTACGAAACATGTTGATATGTACATATTAATAAGGTGATTTATAAATTTTAATCAAATTAACAAAATAAATAATAATTACATTTTAATAATTTTATATGACTTTTAAAAAGTGTGCCGATTCATACGTTCGTTGATTTATCCGGTCACCCAATAGGTATTCCTGCATACCTACCTGAAACGTTTTCAACAGTTTTATAGATTGTAAATAAATATAATATTTTTTAGATACACATTTCTTAGGTAATTTTCCATTATTAAGTCATAACAAAGGTTGTTTGGTAGTAATCGGCCACAGACATAAATGGTAAATAGCTTGCTAAAACAAATAAAATTTACGCGAAAGTTTAGAATTTTATTAGTTTTAGACAGTTTATCGGTAAACTTTACGTTTTACACGTCCATTAAAACTTTTGTCACAACATATCCGGTGCGTCAAAACAGGTAGCACCTTGTACCCTGTCCGTATGTGTGCACGCACGTCTAACGAATTATTGCTAAGTAAGCATAGGACTCCGGAATAAAAGTCACTACGTGGACCTTTCCGATAGGGGGCGATCGAAAAAATGTTTTTTTTTTTAATTATGTATTTATATTAGTGACACAAAAGCTCCCCTATCTATGGTGTTTCGAAATAGGGGAGATATATCGCAACGGTGGAACAAAACTGTGAGGGAGGTTAAGGGGGGAGCTATTTGAAACGATTTGTTAAGAGCCGACGAATATCTATACCTAGTTCTTACCATATGAACGCCGGTTAGCAAAATAACGAGTTACTCATGCTAGCGACATCAACCTGTAAATAAGGTTGGTTCCTTCTTCGATTACCATATATATATATACTTCATAATGAATATAATTGACTTATCCCTGGATTTATAGTTATTAAATAATGTTTTTTGTCGTCTAAAACATTTTCCGCCTAGAGCTTGACGTCAGCCACGTGGGAATGGCGGAACGTACATTTGAGCACTCGACGTTTTATTTAATGTCGACATGTTTATTATCACAAGTACCATTCTAATTTTATGTCAATGGTAGGTACGGGACCCGACATATCATAAAATTTACGTTAATAATCCCGATTCCAGTAAAATAATTTTTCCGCGGACACGTAAACATTGCACGCATCGGTGCCGAGAAATCAAGCAACTCGCGGGAACTCGTGATAAAGTTAATTGTGGTAATATGTTTGGAGAAGAAAGGGTACAAAGAAAATGAGGCTTTCTACTCTGGGGGGGAGCCAGTTGACAGGAGACTTGAACCGTGCGGATCGCGCCTTTGGTGAATATTTCTATAAATGCTTTTGTATCGCCCATTTGGTAGCGAGTTGTTTGGGCGGACGGTCGCGTATCATTTCCACCGTTACCCCAATAAATAGCGCGATCTTTTCGTATCATACTTTCCAAAGAAAGCTCATTGTACGGCGAACGCGCTCCCGCTTCAGACGCCCAAAGAAAGCGAGTTGAATGTTGTCCCGATTTCGAGCCGCGTTTACTTTGGTCTTTCGCGCCGGATTCAGTTTGAATGGCGAATGAGTATTGGTATCGGGATGCCTCCCCGCCGGATGCGAGGCCCTTGGTCTTGATAGCATAAATAGGATACCATAATTTCAAGTTTGTTTTTCAATTATAAGCACATAATGAAATTACAGCACTGTGTATTTAAAGATAATAAATAAATGTATCATAGCAAATAGTTAAAATTTACTGCGCCCTCTTTGGGCAGCATCGATGAGTTTCGTCGTCAGCTCATAAAGCTGAATGATACGTAACTCAATCTTATCAATATTATTCAATAATATTATCTTTTTTATACTCAATTTTAAACTCATTTTTTCCTCATAGCACCAACCAGACACATATCAAACACATATACTCGTACATAATTGTTTACGCTACAATATTTGTTTTTCTCATCTCATCATAAGTACGTTCATAAGGTTTTTTCTGTACTTTTCTTCACATCTCTAATACTAGCTTTTTTCCCTTCTATGTTTGTATAATGGCACTAAAGTGCAAACCAAACTTGTCAATTTAACTGCCCTAACTGACTGGATTTGTTCCCAGCCGGGTAGTCAAAGCTTTCTTACATTTTATTGTTAAATAATGTGTGTGTTTAAATTTTTTTTAAATACAAGAGGCTTTCCTGCAAATTATGCACATAATTGCACTTATAAACAAAACAACTATGCTTCCACTTTTTTTGCATTTTCTATATTGCATTGAAATTTGATAACTTTTAAAACATGTTATAAATGAATCAATTTTCCGTATTTGACTTTGTGTGGAAGATTGCGGTTGCAATTTGCGTCCACTTATAAAAAACTTTTGAACCTTGACGTACTGACGCAACAAGTATTTTTACTGACAAGTTATAAAGATACTAAAAAAATATTCCATTTCTAGAGGCCCATGTCAAAACATGATTTTCTATAATGATAATAAATGAATTACAAATTACTTTGTGTTCACCACCAGCTTAATATACTCGTACACAGATTTCAACATGTTTCGAAAGCGGTGCTTTCTGCATCAGGAATATATAGAATATTAAAAAATAGTAATGTCAAGTATAGACAAATGATAAACGCAGAGCACAGTAATGTAAGAATCGACAAATTATAATCAAAAACAAAAAGTGATTAAATTAGGTAAATAATTAATGAAAAATTTTAGGAAAAAAAATATTATAAAACGTTAAATAACAAATTTATATTATAAATTATTAAGAAATTATTTTTATTGTTAATATTAAAATGAAAATAAATTCAAGAGATAGCTATTTTAAAAAAAGGTTTTGATTATTATTTATATTACATTTGATTTTTATTTATTTTTGATTAATTACTTACCTACTCTAATCAAATTTTGTTTATGTTTATAATTTGTCCAGTCTTACATTATTGTGTTCTATGTTTATCATTTGTCTATACTTGACATTATTATTTTGTAGTATTCTGTATATTCATGATGAGGAAAGCTTCGCTTTCGAAACATGTTGATATGTACATATTAATAAAGTGGTGAATACAAAACATTTTTTAATTAATTTATTAATAATAACGCCTCAAAATGAATAACAATCTTTTTGAAGAAATTATAAAAGAATTAAAAATTACTGTGCAATCAACACTTTATTAATATATTGAAAGCGATGCTATCCTCACCGCTTTCGAAACATATATAATAAATAAAGTAGTAATTACGAAGTCATTTTTAATTCAATTATTAATAATAACGTCACAAAGTGAATACAAATCTTTTGAAGAAATTATAATAAAACTGTTCTTATTAATTTATTGAATGTCAATAAATTTCATCAAAAAATACCAAAATTCTACTTTAAAGGTTGTTAAAAAGGGATAGGGGTTGGGGTGGTTTTTTTAAAATCTCATATAAACAATTGCCTTCCTCTTGTTTTGAATATCAAGTGTTCAAAATGTCATTAAGCTCGGAATAAAACTGTAAATTTGTATGAAAAACAAACCCACCCACAGAAACTCTTCTTTAAACTATAATATTACATATAAAATATTGTGGTACTTAACACAGATATTGTACATTATTAAAACATTACCTACTATAAAAATTTTAAAAAAATCACATTTTCAGGGCCTTGGAATATTTTTTAAATTATTTTCATTGGTATTTTGAGTGGTCTATGCGAGGAGTTATGCTTGTTACAGAAAATAACCGCCAATAAATCGCCAGTTAGTTAAAGATGGTTGTTTGTTTTCCATAAATCTGAATTTCATAATAGATGGCAAATTGAAATGCTTTTGAAACACACTCATTAATAAAGAATTAGGTTTCTACATGTCAAAAGTTTTGGCAACCAATTAATCAATTTGGGCGGTTACCTTGAAAATTATCTTGCGTGCTCAAGTATAATGCAATGTCCATCAATTATAAGTATTCTGATTTAAATTCTTCACTAACCTATCCATTAAGGATTAAATTGACTTATTTGGCGCTGCTAATCTTCGCCAATCTACGTAAATATTCGCCGCTAGAGATAATGTTTCGACGGCATGATATTAAATAATTAATAATCACCTATTTAAAGCGGTTTTTTAATCACAAATTGAATTTTTTATTATATTATGCGTTCTTTATCATTTTTTAAAAACATTGTTTAGGAGATGAGGAGGCAGGTTACAATGGAGCTATTGGCGATACGTTTGTATTCTCGGATTCGCATAATTAAGTTATTAAGCGGTTGGTGATTTGTCATGCGTTTTAAAATAGCTACGTTAGTAATACGTCGGTGGACTTGTGGACACTCTATATATATACCAGTGGCGTGCAGTACATTAATAAGGTTAAAAAGCTGGACCTGCCCTAAGAAAAATGAACCATATGAAGAAAAAAATTATTTTTTTAAAGGTGTAGAACTAGTGCGCTTATTTATTCAGGTGACCTTGTCATTTTCAAATATTCAAAGCACAATTCAATCCCGAACGTGAATAACTGCACACAGCCTACCGTTCGTCATGTAACAATTCACGCCACACCCATTCATGTTAATACCTGATTACGGGGAGAAATGGCACGATCGTGGAATCAAAAGTCGGGTATTGTCAAGATTGAAATAACAGAAGTTTTTGTATGAATTGGAATGAAGAGGCAAGGGTAGTGTTCCAAGACAGAGATGTGAGACATTCCATCCCCTGCAGGAATGCTGAGTGATTGGTAGTTAGTAATTCTATATTTTTTTATTTATTTTTTTTTTTTTTTTTATATGAATACCTCACAAGAGTCCCAACTGCTCCCAACCGTCTGGAGCCAGTGAGACTATGGCATTCCTAATTGGGGAATGTTGTGAGGCTGAAGGTATTGGGGAGGGAAGGAGAAGGGGAAGAGGAAGGTTGGGAATACCTGGCTATTCAGATCTGGTCACCAAACACGGCTAAAAGCCATTTCAAGCAACGTTTCAATTCTGAATGGTGGTCTTTCACCAGGGCGATACTGAGAGTATCTTCCACTCTGGAACGTGTGCAAATATATTCTATATTATCTTTAAATGAATTAATTGTGAAACAACACAAATTAATTAAATAAAAATTACTTGCGCACGCCGGGATTTGAACCCGCGACCTTCGGATTCGTAGTCGAGAGCCTTACCCCTCGACCATGGAGGCCGTCAAGTTTTATTATTATTGTGTTCAATTCTTAGAACTCCATTTAATTTTCTTAAAATTAATTAACTTTTTTTTTACGAAGTTAGTAATAATTATAACAATAATAATACTTGGACAATTTATATAGCGCCGTTTTTGTGAAAAATCACCTCAAGAGCGCTGTACAAATAGTACTTGCTCGGGTTTATCTTATTATTTACATATACAAAGTGATGTTTTCGTAAAACGCTTTCATCACACCACCTTCATATTATTGGCGTGCATTGCTCTACTCTGTGCGAAAAATATCGTAATTTATTACAATCTTGTTGTTATTTTTAGCTCATATTTTCTTGGGGTGGGTACAGCTTTTCAGCCTTTTTAAACTGCACGCCACTGCTTCATACCTACCAATTATTATCCTTTCTGCAAAAATTATTATTAATTTAATTAGATGAATTTCCCCCTTGATATAAACACGACAAGCAGTAGATTTCGTTAAAAATATACTCGTTTCTAAAAATAGCACATTACTTCTGTAGAAACTTTTCTTGTCGTAAAAGTTCACTCTTACACAACTCTTCCCGTAAACGTCAGGTGAATAAAACAATGTGTCGTGATTTGCCGTCATCCCCAACTTCCGCCATTCTTTCATTCATATACAGAAAAAGGTTTCGCGAGCTTAGGTTTGGGGTTACAACAGACAACGTTTTCCAGAAACATCGACGTGTTTAATCGATGTTTTTGCAAGGCGCCTAGAATTCTTATAAATGAAAAATATGTTCAGGGTTTTTCAGAAAATATTTTTGCGCATAGTTTGAAAATTATTAAATTAAATTAAAACGACAAACTTACGTTGGAACGCAAATTTGCCGTAAATAATTTAAAATATCGACCCGAAAAACTTTTTTTTTTACACTTTATTTTTATATTTTTATTTAGGTAATCGTATTTACATTGCAAATACGATATTTTTAAAAAATATGATAAACCCGCAAATAATTTTCTAATTTGCCTCTACAATTATGAAAATTATCAACTAATCATGGCATATACTTTATAATTTAAAAAAAAATAAAAAATAAATTCTCATGCATACTAGATATTTACTAAACCTTTAATTTAAAAAGATATCATTTTTGGATGAATATTTTGGTCTCAAATCCAAAATGAAGTTACGTATGTAATAGGCAGGGCAGTCGTTCCTTTTAAGAAAACATTGTCATTTAAACACATTATAAATGCAAAAACCTCACAGAATAGAGAACTTTAATTATTTTCCAAATAAATCGGTTTTACAGATAATAAATCATTACTTTTAAAAACCCGTCCAAATTAGAATTGGGTGGGAGTAGATAGATAAGTCGTCATAATGTGGATTGACCGCAGTTTGAAAATGGCCTTGAACGCCGAAACAGCTGCCACAATAATAAAAACTGAAAATACTTGCAGAACTTAATAATAACATTATTAAATTTGTTTTATAATAAATCAAAAAAAAATCTGCCCTGATATAACTAGAACATTTTTAAGGATGCGACAGTATCAACCACCTGGTGGAAATATCTAAGATCTGTGGATACTACAAGATTCCCTGATGGGAATTGTTTGAGTTTAAAGTGTTTTGATCTGGGGGTGGGGGAGAAAAATGGAAAGATTGGGAAGTATCTATAGTAGTTATAATCAAACCTGATTACATCACATGGCTAAATCCACCTTAAGTAAATGTTTGATATTTAATGATGCCCGCAGCGATAATCTAATTTTCTTCCATTCTTGACCAAGGTGGAGAATAATATATCAAAATTTGTAAATCGCAAATGCGGACCCGTGACCTCTTGGTTCAGAATCCACAATTCAAGAAGATGTCGTTTTGGTGAAATATTCCAATGTATTAGAGGGTTTGAGAACTTAGATGTGAAGACAAATTCTGCCACCCCTACCAAACTTACAACTTACTGAGTTACTCACGACCACTACTAGATTAGTTTTTAAGTATGGGAATTGCTCTACCGGCGAGCACGATAAGCACATTGCGAGGCCCTTTTTCCTAATAGTGGTTAATTTATTGACGCATTTCGCGCCGGGCGGCGAAGGGGAGGGGTGAGAGAGAGGCGGGTGGTATGATTTAATAATAAACGGGTTGCCATGGATCTGGCACCTCACACGTACATATTACATACAAGCACATGTAGTTCTGTTCGGATCATAGGTGATGCCTCACATCGCGGAAGAAGCTCGCTGATTCGAGGTAAACTTGTTGTAAGCGGTCGACTGCGAGCTTTACTCACTACGTATTTATTATTGCGGATGAGACTTAACTATAAGGAACGGGAAAAATTCACTTGGTTTTCTTGGAGGGTTCATTTTGACTGTTGGGGTAGCATGTTGTATGCCGTAAATCTACTTTCAATTCGCATTCTTGAAGATGTTCTATACCGCGAACAAAGGTTAATAAATATTATAAGTTGGGTAAGATTAAGAAGGGGACGCTTATTTGTTGGGCATGTAGAGTGGAAAAATAAAGAATGGAGTGTAAAGAAAATATATGACGCGAATGTGAATAGAGGAAGAGTGAATCGAATACTTGAATCGTGCCATGTCAAGAGTCAGAATAACAAAAAATCTATTAGACGATGTATGAATTTGAATGGAGCAAGATAATTTGTATGCCAAGGCCGAGTTATTTGGCTGTCCGTCCTTTCTGCCTACCCCTGCGGAGGAATGGCATGGTGGTTAGTTAGTTACTTAATTAACAGGTAAACTGAAAGAAACTAAATTAAATTATTTTTTTTTTGTTTTCTCCAAAATTTCACACTGTTATTAAAAAAAACATTATAATTTTACTATTTTTTTTCTGGGGATGGGCCTTGAAATTATTATTTTATCGTCATCCGGATTATTTGCACAGCGATTAGAAAGTCTGCGAAAACTGCGAATTCGTAAATGCCAAATGGTAAAGAATGCGGCGTTCTGTGTTTACTTTAGCGATTTGACATTTTTTGAGGCAGGTATATTATTCTCCGTGGACTCGTGAAAGATTGGCGAAAAAATATTGGGACCGAGAATGACGTTGCAAAGACGCCAAAGATAAGTCAAAGTAAATATTGGTAAGTCACGAGACGTTTCCCAGATATCGAAGACTTTTTTTTTTTAACTAATCGTATATTTTTCCAAAAATAACACTTCGAGTATAATGATACAACCAAAGCGTTTTCGGTTTCAGCGAGTTTTAGTTCAATTTGATGAGAATTTTTAAAAGAATTTTTTTTCGATTTTTTAATTTTTTTAAAATATATTTTGACGACCCATCCCACTCTACTGTGATTCGGTACTACTGTTTCTTATTCATATCGGCACCAGTATATTTCATTCTGTTAAATCTTGTATTTTCTATAAATATGGCTTAACTTTGACTTCCTATAAGAATGGATAAAATGAAATATAATTTACCCCATCTCCATTCTTTTATAAAACATAACTTCACGTATCTAACAATCGTATTTACTAAACGGTCTATGTCTATCTAACTTGCAAGAATTTTTAACTTTTTACATATTTACATCTTGCTAAATAGAGACCTCAGTGTGTTCGTCAATTCAAAACTATTGCTAAAATGTTACAATTCCTAATTCCCAATTTTCTAATTTAGAATATACAACAACAAAAACCCAGACGAATAATGAATTCATTTGTGAAATATCATACATAATTATATTGATCATTTTAATGAAATCGTTCGCATAAAGTTATCACTGTGTGGTTAAACTATACCACCCTGGTTTATATTCAAAAATTTCAAATTCAAAAAGCAAATTTACTCCATATATTGTACCCTTAACGTAGACTATCTAGCAAATAATTACTATCTGATTATTTTTTTATTATTATTCTAAAATTGTTCTGTTGTTTTACGCTTGCAGTTTTTAATATTGTTTACATATTGAATTGTTTTTATTATTTGTTCATTACGTATCTAAATACTCCTCCCATAACCACAAACTACTGGAACTTAACTTATGGAGAGTAGATCTATAGTAAGTAAAAAAAATCATTGATTTTTTTTTAATAAAATAAATAAATAAAATACATTTTTACCAAGAAATATTTTTTAAATACAATATATATTTTTTAATAATTATAAATTTTGCCTAAATAAATTATAAATGAAATGCAGGTTTTATTGGTAATAATATTTTCTGTCAAAATGTAACATTTTTTTATTACAGCCAAGTCTATAATTAACATTGTAAAAAAGTGTAGGAATATGTGTATATATTAAATGTATAATATTAACTCATCCCTTAGAACCTAAAAAATAAATTAAAACCCAAAAGTCACGTTTTCGCTCGAGAATCTGAACTGATTTTTTTCGTCTTACCCTAGTAGGTACTTTAGATTCAGATAGATCCCACCTTTGGTATGTGAATCGAGAAAAATACAATCTGACGTGATGCGTCTCTTTCTATTACAAAAGAAGCATGTGCATTGGTGCGTTAGGATCGCAGTCCCGTTCCCATGGTTTTTTTTTTCTTTCTGAAAGATGCATCTCACGTTATGGGGACCTTCAACTGGGGGTCGTAATAATAAATAGTAACTGTTAAATATTCTTAGATACGTAAGCACCCAGTTAGGTTAGTATGTATATAATTTCTTCAAAAGATTGGTATTCACTTTGCGGCATTATTATTAATAAATGAATTATAAATAAAATAAAAAATGTTAATATAAAATTTACGATATTTTTTTTCATTAAAATTTGTGATTAATTACTTACCAACGTTAATCAATTTTTGTTTCTGTTTATCATTTGTCTATACTCTTATTATTGTTTAGTATTCTGTATATTCCTGATGAGGAAAGCATCGCTCTCAAAACATGTCGATATGTATATATTAATAAAGTGGTTATTACAAATATATAGGTATATTCCTTGCCTGTTCATAATGCAAATCGTATGTACATTTTTATGCAGCATCACCCTCATTGGTGATACAATGTATATATAGTGTTATGTTATTCACCGGTGTGGACAATACGTGGATGCAATGTATTATCCTTAAGTTATAAGTTGTAATAATAGATTATCCACAGTTAGTAGTAGGATAAAACCTTGGAAAAAATAGAATCGTATACTGGTGTATGGCAGTGAGGCATGGAACTGGCAGAGGAAGGATGAAAGTAGACTGAAAGCACTTGAAATGTGATCTCTGAAACGAATGTGTTGTAAAAAATGCACGATCTTTTAAAAATTTTTAAAGCGTAATGAGTAAGATTAAGAAAGGGACGCATAGATGGTATAGGCATGTAGAGCGAATAAAAGAAGAAGAAAGGGACGCCCGAGTGACTCGAATACTTGAATCGGGCCATGTCAGAAGTCGGAATACCAGAAGAGAATGTATGAGGCGATGTATGAATGTGGATGAAGCAAGATCGAGTTTTTTTACTGTTCGTCGTCTTTGCCTACCCCTGCGGGGAAACGGCGTGATGGTTAGTAGTTAATTAGATAAACATATATGTGTACAGCATTCTTTAAGTAATTTTTCACTAAAACGGCTCTATAAAAATCATCCAATTTTTTTTTTTTTTTTTAGCATACGTTTGTCCATTTTGTTGACCATCAATAAACTATCTTTACCATAGAACTATTTCCAAAATTATAAGAAACTTTTTCCTGATCTATCTTTAAATTGTTGAGAATGCTTATTAAACGTGTTAAACTCACGACGTAAAATTTTTTTAATGCAATTTAGCATAATCATTAATATTAACATTATACATAGAATAGTCATGCTACTGCGGTCGCATAAACCCACCAATAAGCCCGTAGCAATGATGCCCCTAACCAAGATATCCTAGAAATCTCACAGTTTGGGAAGATTAAATCTATTGCACCGGTGCAATGCGCAGATGTTCGTATTTTGGCTCATCGCGCACCTGTCATTTTGAGTTGTTCATCTGCGCTAGATTGGTAGAAGCGACGTTGTCTAGAAATTACTCCCATCCGGTGAGACAGCCCTGTCTATCAACTTGGAAAATTGATCAGGTTGACCTGCAAAATGCGACCAGTAGACCTCAATGATTGGTTTTTGAATCTTCAGGCACAAAATATAAACAGCAGATGAAACATAAAACTCATAGATAAAAGAAACAAAGGGAGGTATGGCATGGAAACATGCCGACTATCGCCGAATTACACGGAATATCAAAGCAGCCACGCAATGAAAGCTGTGTGCTTGGTGTGCAGGCAGAAACTAAGGCGAGGCATCGCCATGGGGAGATTCAATTTTCAGTAGTGCGGGTACATTATAGGCGATACGCTAAAAGTTATTTCAAACTTAGACCGGTCAGTGGCGGAGTTGGCATCGCGCTTGGGTCTCACCCAGGCGTCGTGAGTTCAATTCCTCGGCCGGCTAAGTCCTCCATTACGACACGAGCAACATCTTTCGCTTTGGCTGCTCTCTGACGGTCCGGTGAGGAATGAACATTTCACTGGCTACTGGAGACACTGCGCAGAAAAGTCCCACAATGGACTGCGTTGCAAACCGTTACCTTAATTTAGCAAACTTGCCTTTTTGGACCGTCAGAGAGCAGCCTTACTGTGATGGTAGTAGGAGATTTTCAAATATTATCAGGTTATTCGTAACCAGGGAATATTTGTCTTTCTTTAAAAAAAAAACTAATAATAATAATAATACTAATAATATTTATTTGAAACACACATTATTTTACAGAAATATTTCAGTAGGCTTTGATTGTCCAACTAGGAGCAAATCCCGTTTAAGGACAGTCAAATTGACAAGTTTAGTTCATATTAATATACATACACATAAAACAATATGAAACAACCATAAAGTAAATTAAAGAAAAAAAATATATTATTATTTTTTTTTTAAGTATTTAATTAAATTAATCATTTTTTAAATTAGTGTAGAATAATAATGAATTTCATATGAGATGTAAATGTTTAAAATATAAAGTATGAAAGTTTAAAGAATATAAGTTAAAGGTACGATATTCATTTTTTAGTTTACTGTAGAGAAATAATAAATTATTAATAAATGAGATGTAAAAGCGTATAGTGAGAGTAAAAGTTTAAAGTATAAGATAGTAATATGATATGCATTTTTAAATTAGTGTAGAGTAATAATGAATTACAATTGAGATGTACAAGTATAAGTTTGAAAAATAAAAGATTATGTATGATATGCTGTTTTTACAATAAATTTAGTGTGTAGTAATAATAAATTACAGTAAAAGTTTAAAGTATAAAGTATAAAGTATAAAAGTTTAAAGTATACAAGATTAAAGTATGATATGCATTTTTTTTTTTGATTTAGTGTATAGTAGTAATGAATTGCATAAGAAGATTTTATTAAAATTGTACATACATATTAATGAGCATATGTTCGCTTTTGACCCTCCCTAAATCGAGAAGCCATACATTGATCAGTTTACGCAAGACGTTTGTACTTTTCATTTTCCATATATCGGGTATTATGTTGAACAATTTTGGTCCTAAGTATGAAAATTGACTTTGAGCAAGGGATGTCATGGTTTTTGTTGAAACTATTGGATTACTTCTTGAGTGTCTGGTGTCGTGATAGTGCTCGATAGATCGGTACTGGTGACGTTGTTTATGTGTGTGTAATACAATTTTCCTGATTGTCTGATATCAAGAACTTGCATTTCTTTGAATAATTCATCACTGAAGTACCTGAAGGGTTTTTTTAAGGATGACTCTTATTAGGGAATTCTGCGCTTTTGCCAGGGGGTCCAAAATTGTTTTGGCACAACCGCCCCATCCTAGGGATGCATATTCAAGTAAAGAATTACACATGGCAAAATATATTGATTTTAGATCTTTTACGTTTAGAATGTTTCTAATAGTTATGAAAAGGTGAGTGAGTTTTCTGACTTTTGTGGCAATTGAGATGACGTGTCTTTTCCATCTCAGGAATTTATCAATAATGATTCCTAAATATTTTACACTATCCACGCATTCTAAGTTATTGCGAGTATAAGTATTTATTTCCTTGCAAAGGTGAGCAGTAATATTTAGCACATTTTTGGGTTGTCCCGCTTGCGTTGCACTGAAACGTATGAATTTAGTTTTTGAGAGTAAGGAGGTTATTGTCCAACCATTGCATAACCTTGTTTATACCAATTTATGCTTTACTATGAACTTCGTTCCAGGTTTTGCCTTCATAAATCAATACTGTATCATCAGCAAAGGTGATGATGTTATCGGCAAGGTTACTGTTACATAGGTCATTGATGTATATATTGAACAAAATAGGCCCTAGAGTACTTCCTTGGGGTACACCAAATCCAATATTGACTGGTTCGCTTAGAGTATCATTGATATTAACTCTTTGGCTTCTGTTCTCTAAGTAGCTACCCAGCCATTTAAATAGTTGTCCGTGTATATATATCGATTAGCTGTAGTTTTTTCAAAAGAATTTTATGCGAGATGGTGTCAAACGCTTTAGCTAAATCCAGGAAGATCGCGATGCAACTGTAACGAGGTTCTGCTGTACCTGCAAAATATTCAGAGTTTATGCGTTTCAGTGTAATTTTGATAAGTAATGTGAATTCCCGGGGCTTAACCGAAACACTGCACTAATTTTCCGAACGCTTCAATTTACTCCCGCTCGAATTTTCGTCGAAATCAACTTGTTCGAGCAAAATTTGACAATCTAATGGTCAATATTTTACTGATGGCACATTACCAATATGTACATATTTTATAATATGTACAAATTGTGTACCTGGGTTTCTTCAAAGCTCAGGTTAACTCCTTCATTTCCTCAAAAATACCCTCCGCACAGCATCCCATAAATGACATGGGCCCCCAGAAAATGATGTGTGGAGCTGATCTAAAAAAAGTATTATTATATGCTTTAATGAAACAAACATTAACAAAGTAAATTTTCAAAATACATAGAATGTACATATGTATAGGTGAGAAATTACTAAATAGAATAATAGGGAGACACAATATAAAATGAAACAATGCAGCAGTGAGACAGAGATATGCTAGGGGTAAGGCTCTCGACTACGAAACCGAAGGTCGCGGGTTCAAATTCCGGCATACGCAAGTAATCTTCATTTAATTAATTTGTGCTGTTCCACATTTAATTAATTTAACAATAATCTATAGTATATTTTGCGCACGTTCCAGAGTGGAAAATACTCTCAGTATCGTCCTGGTGAAATACCACCATTCAGAAATGAAGCGTTGCTTGAAATGGCTTATGGCCGTGTTTGGTGACCAGATCTGAATAGCCAGGTATTTCCCCACCTTCCTCTTTCCTTCACCTTCCCCTCCCCAATACCTTCAGCCTCACAACATTCCCCAATTGGGGTTGCCATAGTGTCACTGGCTCCAGACGGTTGGGAGCAGTTGGGAGTCTTGTGCGGTATTCATATAAAAAAAAGAAAGAGACAGAACGTCAAAGGAGGAATTTTACCCTGACGAAGCTTGGGATAAGCGAAACCGGTTAATGATCAATTAAAAATAAATTCGTGGTTCAAAACAAAGTGTTCGTTTTATTTAATTATGTCAAGCCGCAAAGTAATTGCTTTCTAAGAAAAAATAAATAAAAACGTATGTTATAATATACATCTGTATCAATGTATTCTATGCATAAGAGTATACACGCCACTATATGTGTGGGAGTTTTCTAATAATAATAATAATATTTGGAAGATTTGTATAGCGCCGTGTTTATGAAAAATCACCTGAAGGGTGCTATACAAATATTTTTTTCCAATGCTCTTTCTTATCACTAACTATAGTAAATATATTATTACTTATGGCTAAGAAATTCCATTAACCGGTTCATCGATCTGTAATACCAAACTACACAAGTATGTACAATGCATTTGACCAATGAACGTGATGACGTATTAAAATATACATATTAATAATTCCATCTAGAGGCATATAATATTATCCGGCACCGTACACTTACCGGTGCAATATCTACGTAAACAATGGTCGGTCGCATAGCTAGCCTTTGAAAGTGAGCAGCTGTTTTCTGTCATGCTTAACTCTAATGAAATCTGTGTAGGTTAAATAATATTTCTAAAAATCTAAATACTCGGCGACTGTATATTAAATACCATGACTAAAAGAATGACGTGAATTAAGTTTCTTGGTTTTTGAAATACTCGACATCTTTCTTGAACAATAAATCAAAACAAATAACTAATTAACTTGATAAGTTTCTTATAATTGACCACGGTTGTTTGAGGAAAGATTAGTGTGAACAATATAGCGAGGAATTATTGTAAATGGTGAATAGGTCTGGCCAGCCGGAATGCTTGGCGCCATAAAAACAGCCAAAAGACTGTGGGTGGCATTCAACAACTAATGTGCCAACGATGGACCTCAGGTTCTCATTTATACCTGTGATGAAATACGCAGGTAGGTATTGCGTTCTGGCACATGAGTAAAAGAACTTATTGATTTTTATTACTGTTGTATTCGGATTGATTGGTGGTTAATTATTTGATGTGACCTCCGTGGCATAGTGGTAAAGGTATTTGATTTCGAGGTTTAAGATTAGGGGTACTATTTCCGTGCAGTGCTAATATGATTAAAAATTATTGCTGGTGCTCCAATGATGCCGTGAAGTTGTATTGTACGTTTTTTTTTGTCTAAATACTATCAAGATTAAATCAAATGATATCTCGAATAACGTCTGTTTTCCAATATTATGTCCTCTGCGTGCAAAATTGTATCTAAATTTCGCTAATAAACAGTGCTTACCTCAAGCGATCTGCCAGATAAGTATGGTCCTGTTTAATATTATCTGCCTGTACATGATATTAATAACCCGTATATTTAACGTGATGGGTCAAATAAATTGTTCATATAGTTTGCTATTACATATCGATGAACCGGTGAATGCAATTTGTTAACCACAAGTAGTAATAATATATTGACTATAGTTAGTGATAAAAAAGATCATTGGAAAAAAAAATTGTACAGAGCCCTCGGGGTGATTTTTCATAAAAAACGGCGCTATACAAATAATACAAATATTGTTATTATTATTATTAAGAGACTGCTCACTGACCTTAGATCAGAGGAGCAAGGGGCACTATGGCATCTCAATTTAAATTATATTAATAGGCTGAATGAAGTTGGAAGGGGAAGGGATTGTAAAAAGAAGTGTTGGGATGTACCTGGCTATTCAAATCTGGTCACCAAACACGGCAAATGCTATTATAAGTTACATTTTGATTCTGAATGGTGGAAAATAAAAAAATAACCAGAGCGATACTGAAAGTTTCTACCGCTCTAAAAAGATGGGCCTAACGAAAATGGCTATACAAATATCAATATACAAATAATTGAAAGTTTCATCTATAGAAGGATTTAACCCATTCGATCTTTTTGTTTCAAAAGTTACCTTTATTAATTAATCTATGAGCTTGGGGACTACGTAAGAGCTGATTTTAAAAGGTTCATCAGACAGAACAATTGACACCAGAACTTAGAATTTGTAGCACTACCTAACCACAGTAAACAGCTATATAAGAATCGAACCCGCAACCTCATACTAAAAATCATTTGCAGAAACCATTACATTCCGAAAACCATTTCACTTGTTTGTAGATTCACTATTGATGTAAATTTTCTCATTTTTTCTATTGAATGCTTTTCGTACAATATACCTACGTAGACTAAAACAACGATAAAAATGTATTAAAATAGAGTTTACCTACGTTGGTACCAGTCGCGTGCAGTAATTTTTTTCAAGATTTTCAGAATAAAGAGAAGAGCTTGATATTTTTAGTGACCAATAATATTTTACTGCTACATGCAAAATAAAATAAAGCCATTTTTAGAAAGGCTTAAGATGATATTTGTTAAAAAAGATAATCATTTGGTAAAAAATGTGTAAAAATATTAATAAATGAACTGACACCTGATGTCGACATTTTTCACATGAAATTGTTAAATTTGAAATGCTAATAAAATAAATGTGTAACAATTAGTTATTGGAATAAATTTCTGTAATGTAAATAATTAAATAAATTATTCTGGTTATTTTTGTGAAATATCACATACAAATATCTGTAGATTAGTTAAACTGCCTTTAAAATGTCGATTTATTGGATTAGACGGGAAACTTGAATTAATAATTTTAACAAAAGTCGCGCGCTTTGTCATAATTCGGATTGTTGGATTAATTGTCAGGACTGAAAATAGAAATTTGGACAGTATTGAATATGGTCGGAAAGAATTGATATACCGCTTATTTTACTTCACGTGGGAGTCTGTTCATTTTTTTTTAAATTTTAGATTTTGCGCTTAGAATCTCAACTTTAATTAATTCCTCCAACCTTCCAAAACTGATGATTTTTGCTTATCTAAGTATTGATCAATGTAAATAGGATTTGTCGGTTACATAATATAATTACTAAACCAGGGTGGTTGTGTGGTTATGCAATACAGCCTGATCAAGTAAACGAAAGAATACAAAAGACATAAAAGATTAAGATCAAAAGAGAAAAAAATTATATCAGAAGTATGAATTAGATGGTAAGTCATGACACCAACTTAAAATACATTTTACACGAAATGTATTCAAAACATTTTTTTTTTTATAAAATGCAAACGTTGAGCGATCTTTCGGTTGCCAAAAAATCATGTTTACCATCGTGTAAATTTAATTTATTCCTGTATTGCTTTATTATTATTTTTTTTTACTTATTATTGGAATGTTTCTACTTATTTTAAACGATCTAAAAATATTACATACAAAAAATAGTAGAAATTTCTGCTGCTGTACTGTTTAAAAAATAAAATAAAAACGTAAAGATAACATTTATTTTACTTTCATTGTATAAAATTACAAATATGTATTATACCTATTACGTATACGGCACATATGTACACAAAATAGGCTATTTTGTTATTATTAATTGATAAACTAAAGTTCTTAAAAACTTAAGACAAGATTTTTGTGCATATCGCAAATGGTAACAATTATTATTTTTAAAAACAATAATTATTAGATACTATTTTAATACATTTTTTTTTAAAATAATAATTGTTATTTTGTTATTATTTAAAAAATAATGTACGGTACTTAAGTTGCCCGAAGAAGCGAAGCTAGCTGTCCACAATGGAGTGCTGATACTAACCCTGATGTGTGGCAATGGGGCATGGAATTGGCAAAGGAATGATGAAATTAAACTGAATGCTGTAGAAATGAGATCCCTGAGGTGAATGTTTGATAAAACCAAGTATGATCGTGTGAAAAATGTTGAAATTCGTGAAGAATGCAAGGCATAATGAGTAAGATTAAGAAAGGGACGCTTAGACGGTTTATGCACGTAGAGCGAATGAACGAAGAAAGGAGTGTAAGTAGAATATATGATGCGAATCTGAATGTAAGAAGAAGCTGGGGACGCTCGAGGAAGATAATCAAATACTTGAGTCGGGCCATGTCAGAAGTCGAAATAATAGAAGAGAATGTTTGAGACGATGTATGAATGTTAATGAAGCAACAACTGTATGCCAAGATCGAGTTGTTTGGCGGTCCGTCCCCTTTGCATAACCCTGCGGTGAAACAGTGTGACGGTTAGTTAGTTAGTCACTGAAGTGGATTACTAGCTATAAGCACGGCCCAAGCAAGCTTAGCAAATAGGGAACACAATTAAAATAATAATTGGATAATTTGTATAGCGCCGATTTGGAAAAAACACCTCGAGGGCGCTGTACAAATATTGCATACTAGTGCTTATCGTACAATGTACAAACAGAGAAACATAGTTACCTGGCAGGTCACTCCAGATCAACACGTCATATTATAAAGTTTTACCTTGGGAAGACTTGATGTTGCACGCACAGACATAATATCAGAAAAACCGCACATCGCATGATAATGAAGTTACTATTTAATTCTAATTTGTTATTTATATAACATTTATTAGAAGGTCAGCGACAAAAGAAGAGTTGGTATTTATTAATTTGAAATATTAATGTAATATCTGAAATATCTGTACCGATAAGCTCCCATTATATGATATTAATTGTGTAATTAACAAATGATCAGTATATAATCTACCTATATACCTAACTAAACTAACCATCATGCCGTTTCCCCCGCAGGGGTAGACGGAGAGGACGGACCGCAAAACAACTAGATCTTGGCACACACTTGTTGCCTCATTCACATTCATACATTCTCTTCTGTTATTCCGACTTCTCAAGTATTTGATTCACTAGATCGTGCCATGTCTTCCTCGCGCGTCCCCGACTTTTTCCTCCATTCGCATTCGCGACATACATTTTCCTTACACTCCTTTGTTCGTTCATTCGCTCAATATTTTTCACACGCTCATACATGGTTTTACCACACAATCGCCTGGGAGATCTCATTTCTACAGCATTCAGTTTACTTTCGTCCCTCCTCTGCCAATTCCATGCCTCACTTCCATACATCAGGGTTGGTATCAGCACTCCATTGTGGACTGCTACCTTCGCTTCTTTAGTCAACTTTTTGTTAGCGCCAACCGCGTTCAGTCTTCCGTTAATGGAGTTTCCTGCATTCACCCTTCCTTCAATGTCCCTATCAGTCTTTCCATCTCCAGTGAACATACTTCCCAAATACACAAACTCATCGACCTGCTCTAGATATTCATCATTCTCAACTATATTGCGCACGGTTTTCGTACTCTCTCTTTCAAACACCATGACTTTAGACGTATTTTCATTCATCATCAGCTCATTCTTCATACATACATCGTTCATCATAGATACGAGGAAGTTTAGATCTTCCATACTGTTAGCAATCAGCACCGCATCATCTGCTTACAACAGGTAACATACTTTCAGTTTACTCATATATGTATATACCTACATAGAAAAATAAGTCATCGGGCAATAAAATCAAGTTAATAGTTAGACTAAAATCTTCTCTTCACTTGGGTAATTCGTAAATATGTCTTTAAAGTTTTGCCAAAACTAAAAATAATGCATTGAAACCAACAACAAAAGAATTTGCATAGGACAAATCTCTCCTAGAAAAGTCCTTGTGCGTCGTCAAATTTCTTTAAGCTTATATGGCCTATTGTTCTTGTTATAATTCGGTACGGCAAGGCTTTCCCATTGTGCCGAGTTCCCGAGACGGAAGATAGGAAAGACGGACGGTATTAGTATTGTGTTTCCTTCTGATCTTCGCAGATCCCCAAACAAAACATCCTACAACGTTGCAGTGTTGCACTGATCGCCTCGTGTTGGCGCGGCAAACACTATGAAGTATGCAGCCTAGGCACAGCAAGGGTCCAAAATGCACTTCACCGCGGCTGTGTAGGTAGACATGTGTTCTATTATTTTTTTGGGCAGGAGTGATTAAGTGAGGGCCAATGGTATTTTTTTAAAACTTTTTATTATCATTTAATGAAATGGTAAAATTCAACAATTCGGCCTAAAATATTTTAACCGTTTCTTTAAATCCAAACTAAGAACCTAATAACCTATTTTAAATATAACACATTGTATTAATTACACATAAAATAAATTAATAAAAAATAAGTCTAAATAATAATGGGTTCTCCGAATTTGCTAACCATCTCTTAGAAACAGACCACACATTCAATAAAAATACAGGCACTAGTTTACTACATAAAAATGTAACCGGCATTCGACTAGATAACTTAGAGGCCTTAGAAATAAGGAAAGCCAAAAACACTAATAGTATACTCATATATAAACAAATAAATTTAAATAAAAGTCCAATCCTTAAATTATTCCCAATAAACAAAGTACACACCCTTCCCGGTCAGCAGGTACCTGCTGATATCCCACCCTTGGCCCTTCACTCGCCTGTTTGTATCAATGTATAACACATGTGCATCTTAGCTCATAGTTTAGTTGTATACTGCCCTGAAGAAGCTACGGTAGTAGCGAAACCCGGTTGGCAAGAATATAAATAAAAGTGATGTAAACAAAGTTATTGTTTTTTTTTAAATAATAAAGAATTACTTTGTAATCACCAGTTTATTAATATATACATATCAACATGTTTCGAAGGTGAAGCTTTCTTCATCAGGAATATACAGAATACAAAAAATAATAATGTCAAGTATAGACAAATGATAAACATAAAGCACAATAATGTAATAATAGACAAATTATAAACATAAATTAATTAAATTAAGAATTTAATCAAAATGTTAAGAAAAAATTATTATAAAACATTGAATGACAAATTTATATTAGAAATTAAAAAGAAATTATTTTTACAGTAAAATAAATTATCAAATATTTTTTAAAATAGCATCTCTTAAATTTATTTTCATATTAATATTATTAAAATTAGTGTGAAAAATTATCCCACCATGCTATATTGAGGTTAGCTACATCACTCTGGTTAGAGACAGATTACATATTCAAAAGAAAAAATGTTTGTATGGGTAGAATAAGTTCAAAATGGAAAATACAAGTAGGTACCGAGTTGAAAACTTTATTATTTAGATGTTTTAAAAAATAAATGTTTGGAGTGAAATAAAATTTTCAAATGATTATCTCTTTGTTGAAAGAAGTTACTTTCGCTCTCAAATCAATTATGGCACCCAAAACATAACAAAACTTTATTCCAAAAAAAATTGCTTTGTAGAGCGAATGAACGAAGAAAGGTGTGTAAGTAGAATATATGACGCAAATATGAATGTAAGAAGAAGCCAAGGACCCCGATGAAGATAAACAAATACTTGAGTCGGAACATGACACACGTCGGAATAATAGAAGAGAATCTATGAGACATTGTAGGAATGTGAATGAAGCAAGAAGTGTATATCAAGATCGAGTTGTTCGGCGATCCGTCCTCTGTTCTTACGCCTGCAGGGAAACGGCGTGATGGTTAGTTAGTTTCTATATAGTTTTTAGTGCTGTATTTCATT